>JABUQX010032731.1:0-5000 GCA_015478945.1 Trachelipus rathkii
AATAAAGTTCTTGAATAAAAATATTCACAGTAAGCGTGTATAGTTTACTGATTTTAAAGCAGTAAATCAGTAAATCAGTAAATCAACCCATCACCTGCAGTCCCTACCCGTCCCACCCGCCTGTGATATATTGATCTATTGATTCAAAGTCATATTTCGAGTATCATTTTGCATAAACAAAACATGAAAATAAGTTCTTTAAATACTAACCTACGAATATGATGCTTAACCAACAAAGTTTTAGCATCATAAAGCAAACATATCATAACCTGAACTAGCAATATAATGTACAAATGCAAACCTAACTACCTCGCGTATGAATAATCAATAGCTAACATCTTGAAAATTCCTACTTATCAAAGGTAAAGTAGCTAACAGGTCATACAATACTCGATATGCTCCCACTTTTCTGGCATATCAGCAACAGTAAAGCGTATGTCTCTAACAAAAATCACTTACAAATGACCAATCTACAAAGAGATACCACATTTGAACTATGAATTGACGACTATCTCGTCAAAGTGTCACTCGTTTCGAGTATAACATCATTTGACCTATGAATAAACGTAGACATTACCAAATCTCTAGGGCAAACCTAACATTACTCAACAAAAAACTTAACCTAGGCTCACGTTTCTAACACATCATCGTCAGTTAACACAGTAATATCTTACAAAAACTCATCATTTATCTAACAAATCAGTGTTATTTTCACATTGTCATAGTAATATTTAACATAACGTACCTAACTTACGAATAAACAGTTTTCATTAACCAAGAGTATCTAAAGCAAACACATTACCTTCCGAGAGAAACCTGGGGGATGCGCCCCCTGAAAGGGTGTGAATCCTGAGAGGGGGGATCACCCCGAAGGGGTGTAAGCGGGCATTACCCCTCCGAAGGAGGGGTAAGGCCTCAGCCCTTCGGGCTTTGGGCTTTGGGCTTTGGGCTTTGGGCCTCATTTAAATGAATGAGTCACAGAAGATTTTACTCTTCATCAGCGGGATTCGAACACTGGAACTCCGCGTTGCTGAGTGCCCAGACCCCCAGAAAGCCCGAAGGGCTGAAAGGGCCTTACCCCTCCTTCGGAGGGTAATGTCTGCTTACACGCCCCTTCGGGGTGACCCCCCTTCAGGATTCAAACATCTTTCAAGGGGCGCATCCCCCAGGGTTTTCTCTCGGAAAGGTAATGTGTTGCTTTAGATATTCTTGGTTAATGAAAACTGTTCATTGTAAGTTAGGTACGTTATGTTAAAAATTACTATGAACAATGTGAAAGATAACACTGATTTTAGAGAAATTTGATGATTTTTGTAGATATTTACTGTGGTAACTGACGATGACTGTGTTGAACGTGAGCACGTAGGCATTAAATGTTTTTTGATTGCAGTAAATGTATAGGTTTGCCTAGAAGATTGATAATTTCACGTTTATTCATAGTCAAATGATGTTATACTCGAAACGAGTGAACACTTTTGGACGAGATGTGTCAATTTTCATAGTTCAAGTGTTAGGTATCTTTGGTAGATTGTCACTTTGTTGAAGGGATTTGTTAGATGATACGTCTTTTCCTGTTTGCTGATATGGGAGAAAAGTGGGAACATATCGAGATTGTATGACCTGTTAGTCTACTTTACCTTTGATAAGTAGGAATTTTCAAGATGGTTAGCTTATTGATTATTCATAACGCCAGGTAATGTTAGTTTGCATTTGTAGCATTATAATTCTTAGTTGCCGTTATGATATGTTAGCTTTATTGATGCTAAAAACTTTGTTGTTAAGCATATATTCGTAGGTTAGTATATAAAGAACTTATTTTATGTTATGTTTATCCAACATGATACTCGAAATATGACTGAATCAATAGTTCAATAGATCACAGGCGGTGGGAACGGAGTAGGGGGATGCAGGGTAATGGGTGTGTTTGATTTACTGATTTACTGATTTACTGCTTTAAATCATATGCTTTACACTTTACTTAGATATTTTATTCAAAGAACTTATTTTAAATTGTCAGGATAAAATTTTCGTTATTTCTTTTGTATGTTTGGTTTAAAAACTTTGTTTATGTTGCAATTATTCGCTGGGCAGATTATTGATATTTTAGACGAGGTTATGATGAATTTTTGTTTAATATTTACGTTTTGATGTAAAAAATTTGTTACGTAGGCACTTTATATTCTTTGTCAGTATGATCATTAGAACAGGGTTATGCTAAATTTTTGAAATATAACGATGTTAATGTAAAACTAACATTGATATGTTAGAGATATACTGGAAAAAAGTGTGAATAGGTTACGTTTTATACGAAGTGTTAGTTACTTTTACTGCTGTTAAGTGCGGAAGATTTGGTTAATGTAGTAGTTTATTACGTACGTATGGTATGTGTTAGGTTTGTCCGTTGTACGATTATATTCTTAGTTCACGGTATCGTTATGTTAGCTTTATTAATGTAAAAACGTTGTTACGTTAGCATATATTCGATGGTAGTATATTTAAAGAACTTATTTTTTGTGTTATGTGTGGATGAAACTTTGTTATGTTTACAGCATATCGTTGGGGTCTGTTGATAATTAAGACAGGTATGATAAATTTGTTTACAAATTTACAGATGTCCAATGTAAAATTTAAACGTTAAATATGTTAGAGGACATGCTTTGGAAAAGTTTGAATAGGTTACGTATTATATGCAATGTTAGTTACTTTACAGTTGTTAAGTGGGAAACTGTTGTTAATGTGAACGTTTATTCGTGTTTAGTTGTGTTAGATTTGTCGTCTCGTACATTATCTTTCTTAATTCAATAGATGCTATGTAGCTTTATTAATGTGAAACATTGTTGTTTAGCATATATTCGTTGCTTGGTATATAAAGAACTCATTTTTGGCTATGTCTATCCGAAATGATACTCGAATGCGAAGGTAAATCAATAGTGTTAATGAAAAATTAAACATTGATTTGTTAGAGATATGTTTGAAAAAGTGTGAACAGGTTAGGTTCTGTATGCAATGTTAGTATTTTACTGTTGCTAAGTATGGAACTTTTTTAATGTTAGTTGTTTATTCAGGCGTAAGGTAAGTTGTGTTAGGTTTTGTCATTGTACTATATATTCTTAGTTCTGAGTATTGCTATGTTAGCTTTATTAATGTGGGAAACAATGTTACGTTAGCTATATTCGTTGGTTAGTATATAAGAACTTATTTTGTACTTATGTTATTGTTTGTTGTGTTGTGTTGTTGTTGTTGTGTGTTCTTGTTTTGTTGTTGTTGTACTAAACGGAATATATACTACTTTTGGAATGATATGGTTCGGTTCGTGCGTCGTATATTCTTGCTTTACTTTCTTCTGATTGGTTGAAAGAAAGAATGCTCATTTACCTTTCAAGGATTGTCTATACACTCTATTTCTTCAGTAGGATATTTTTTGCCGTGCTGATACGATGACATCCGCCCGCCTCTCTACGGCTTGTTGTTGATATCGTTCACGAGGAGTTTCGTTAATTTCCAAACGATGTGTCATTTATATTTGTAACGAATGACGGTCGCATACATTGATTGTATCCAAGCCGAGGATCAAATAATAGGACCTTTATTCGCTTTGTGTTGATGGACTTCGATCAAGATTTATTGGACATGCAGTGCATTGTAGAGGATAAGTGTGTGTTATCCATGGATCGACGCTTAGTGAAATTAACTAACTGAAAGACAGCGAAAGTGGTTCTAATAAAGTTAGACGGTTGTGTTCTCGTCGCTGTGACGATATTAAACCAGTTGATGTTACGCGTCTCCTGGGTAAACCCATCGATTGTGTGACCTTCAATGCGTACGTGTATAGGTTTCACAGTTTCGAACATCTTAGAAAAATATTCACAGGCATGCTTAAAATTAAAAACGGAGATTAACATCGCATCTTACACGATGTTGACATACTGAGACTATACATACATATAGCCACACTTGTGTAAATCGTATAGCATATTTACACCGAAAACATTGTGGTTCCGGCATATAATGCAGTAATACAAGCGAGTGCAGTAATACTATCAGCTTGGATGTGAGTTTACTTCTCTCCGTGTATGAGAGAATGAGTTAGCTGCTGAATCGCCCATATGCCGAAAAATGGATTTAGTGTTGCTGAAGGCCATTATACTTACATTTTTCAAAGGGTGGTTGAATCCTTTAGAGACGGATGTATAGAACGTCCCAAGATATGTTAGAATCCTATGTTCTCTGATTAGTTGAATTAATAATTTAAAATAAAATTATGTTTTTATGTATTTATTTAACGCTCTTTTCAATGAAAAATTATATGTTATAAAAATGAAAAACTTGTTTTACTTCCCGCTTATGTTCTCTTTATTGACTAAGTTGTTAATTGATAGTGCTTAGTCGTTTTGGTTTATGTGTGTTAAGTAACGTTATGGTTATAGTTTAGCTTTATGAGGTAAAACTTTACTTGTTTGTCTATTAACCATTAGGTATTATGGCTGGTTAGTAAGGTTATGCTAAAATTTTGTTAAATATCCATGTTAATGTAAATTAACATTGTCATGTTGGGTAATATGTTTGATAAAGTGTGAATGGATTATGTTTTTGTGAGTCTTGTTAGTTACTTTTACTCTTGATAAGTTTGGACCTTTGTTAATGTTAGCAGTTTATTCTTGCTTAAGATGTGTCAGATTTGTCGTTGTACATATTATATTCTTAGTTCTAGCATTGTTATTTTGGCTTTATTAATGTGAAACTTTGTTTGTAGGCATACTTTCGCTGGTCTTGTATGATAATAACACAAAGTTATGATGTAAATATTACCATCGTTAATGAAAATTAAAATTGTTATGTTAGAGACATGTTTGACAAAGTTGTGAATAAGTTACGTTTTTGCGAAGTTTTGGTTAGTTACGTTACGTTGTTAAGTATGCGAACTTTGTTAAACGTTTACCATTTATTCCTCGTTTAAGATGTGTTTAGTTGTCATTGTGGGTTTATATCATAGTTCAGTG
>JABUQX010032731.1:10000-17500 GCA_015478945.1 Trachelipus rathkii
CTCAGATATAATGAACACCAGTGGTCTATATGCGTTGATTTGAAGATGGTCAACATCTTACTTGGGCAGCAAAAGCGGATATACTAAGTACCCTTGTTTCATATGCTTGTGGGATAGTAGGTCTAAAGAAGACCACTGGGAAAAAGTTGTATTGCCTGCTAGGGAAAATATGACTGTAGGTGCATGGCAAATATCATAAAGAACCACTGGTTGACAAGGAAAAAATTATTTTCCCACCACTCCACATCAAACTTAAGGGACTAATGAAGCATTTGTTAAGGCACTAGACAAAGATGGTGAATGTTTCAAATATATTTGCAGATTTTTTCCAGGGTTGAGTATGGAGAAACTCAAAGCTGGAATCTTTAGCGGCCCTCAAATTCGCCAAATCATCAAGGATGACAATTTCATAAATTCCATGACTGATATTGAAGCATCTGCCTGGAAAAGTTTTGTCTTGGTTGTTCAGAACTTTTTGGGCAACCATAAATCTGCCAACTATGTAGAACTCGTACAGAAAATGCTTTCAGACTTCAAAAATTTGAATGCTAATATGAGCATAAAAGTTCACTTTCTGACCATTGTCCTTAGATCGTTTCGGATAAATTAGGATGTTAATAGTGGGAAACAAGGGAGAGGTTCCATCAAGATATCAAGGTGATTGGAGAAAGATAGAAGCCAATCTAGGAAAACGGAGGTCAATATTGGAATCAGGGCAACAAGTTACCTATAAAATGACCTTCAAATGTTTTGCCGCAAAATCTTTGTTGGCCAGTGTAATTAAATCAAAATCAAAATAAAAAAATACTTTATTCTTGTTATGATGTGTTACATAATACTTATCATTAAAAAATAAATAGTAATTTAATATAAAATTAAATACATAAACAAGAAATGGGCTTCTAAGGGGACGTTTTCGCCCTTTGAGCCCATGAGTAGTATCCAACAGATTTGGACCCAAATTTCTAGCACGCACCAGCTGGCACATCTGGTTCTAGCCACTTCTAGTAAGCGTTAACCTACACATAGAATACACCTAATATTGGGTGCTACCCCTTTGTTAAAGGTATTGGGAGTTCATTGCTGCGGTTTATAAGGTGATAAGGATGATTCCTAATATGAGGTTAGTACCGCCCTTGTTCTAGCACTTCCCTGCGATACTATCGTATGTGATGCGGAATATACCCCGATTTGGTGTTCGAATTAGTACATTAACGACACTGCTGATGAATTCCTTATGGTTTATGATGAATCAAGTCACTCGTAGTACGAATTAGTATTAGATAGTACCCCTACCTCCCTTTTCTAATGCAGCTGTGCAATATTTTTGTTTCTGAAGCTACGAAGCCGAGCTCGGTGTTGACTAGTATGTTTTGAGGTATACCGAGTAAATTGCAGTTAGTTGCCGAGCGGGTCGTTTACAACCGTTATGGTGCGGTTTTTGAGTGGCCGGCTTACCCTTCATCAAAAAACCATCATGACGGGTGTCAAACAGGGTAGAATGTCTCAAAAAATGAGATTCCCGTGGTTACTTTTACGAACACAGTTAATTCCCCATGGGCCAGCGAGGGGTCTTATTTGGGTTTCAATCGACTATTCGATTGAACCACAAAATACATACTTAGCAACGGAGGTAGTTAGGAATCGTATCCTCTTTAAACTTGGCATGCCTTCTTATATGTGTCAACATCGTTGCATCCAATGTTTCATGCCGCTATATCCAAGGGGGTGGGGGTCCCCACCCCCAAAACCTAAAAAATGGACTTAGAAGGCTGAAATTTGTGTGCGTGTAGAAAGGAATAAATGAAAAATAGAATGGCGATGTTAAATTAATTGGCGAACTTATGGGCCGAGCCGGAGCCGAAGCCGATGCAGGAGCACGAGTCGCAGTCGGATGCCTGACATAAATTTTGCAACGGTTGGGTTAAGAGATATCGTATCGTAATTAAATTGGCATGCTTTCTTTATATGTGGCAACCCATCGCTACATCCAATGTTTCAAGGGGGATTGGGTCCCCGCCCCCCAAAACCTTAAAAATGGACTTTAGAAAGCTAAAATTTGGTGACGTATAGAAAGAGAATGAATGGAAATAGAATTGGTGATGTTAAAATAACTGGCGTATAATATGAGCCGGAGCCGGAGCTGGAGGCGGTGGAGCCAGATTGCGAATTCGGCTGCAGCACATATTGAGGACAAATTATGTTTCTACATTCTATGTTTATCAAACGGTGCTAGAACTCATTTTGAGGGTTTCAGAAAACAAAATGAGTTTTGAGCGTCCCCCCTTGAGGGGGGTTCCCATCTGATAAAAAAGAAAAGCATTAGAGATGACGAAGGAAGATGAGGTAGAAAAATGGAAGAAGGAAAAAGAATAAGTCTCGTATGGGATCACATTGGAGTGATTAGTTAGGTGGTTAGCAACGACCGGGTGGAGTCGCGTGCAAAAAAATTTCCCGCGGACTCCGACCCACTTTCCTCATGAAAATTACACGACCTCCGACTCCGACCTCTGAATATTACCGACTCGACTCGACTCCACCTTTTGAAACATTACGATCCGACTCCGACTCCACCCTCTAGGAAATTATCTCTATGAAAAATTATATTATATATTATATATATATATTATATATATACTATATAAATATATATATATATTATATATATATAATATATATTATATATATAAATATATATAATATATATATAATATATGATAGAGAGTATGTTGTTACCTGTTGTAATTGTATAGTAGTGAGACTTTGGTTTGGAATAAGAGGTATGATCTAAAGTACAATGTTCAGACGGACCAATCTTAGGGGCGTGTAGGTGTGAGAAGAATTGATAACATGAGAAATGAACGTATTAGAGAATGTGTGTGTGGGTAAATTAGAGAAAAAATAAATAAATAAGTACGTTGAGATGGTTTCATTATGTGGAAAGGATGGCATTGATCAGTCGGTTTGGTTAAGCGGATGTATGTGGTGAGTGTGCTGGGAATCGAACGGCTGGAGACGGGAGGAAGTGGAATTGAGTCAGTAAGAAATGCCTTGGAGGGAGAGAATGTGAATTTCGCAGGAGGCGAGAACGGAAGGGTGCAAAGTTGGTGCAATGACGAGTTTGGTGAAGGGTATTGGTGTGTGGCCCACCTGGCCAACGGGATTAACCCAACATTTGACGAATCGCCATGTGAGGGTCCGTCGCTGTCCCGTGAAGCTCTTAAAGGTGGTTTTCTGAATGCGACGAGTCACTAAAAAGTATAAAGGGGCGGTAAGGCTGGGCTTTCTTTTCGACTTCGTCATATTCTTCTACTTCTTTTCTGCTTCTAGTGTGAATGCTTACGCACCTAACCCCAGTCTTGGGAGAGAGGTGGGTGATGATGATGAATGATGTTGATATATATATATATATATATAATTATATATCAATATATATATATATATATATATTATATATTATGTAGATTATTATAATATATATATATATATATTATATATAATATTATATATATATATTTAGCCTATATATATATATATAATATATATTATATTATATATATACTATATAATATAATATATATATATATATTATTATATATATATATATATCCCAACATCATCATTAATTCACACCCACCTTTCTCTCCCAAGACTGGGTAGGTGCGAAAGCATGCAATAGAAGCAGAAAAGAAAGTTAGAAGAATATGGGACGAAAAGTCCGAAAAGAAAGCCAGCCTTACCGCCCCCTCATATACCTTTTAGTGAAACTCGTCGCAGTCAAAAAACCACCTTAAGAGCTTCACGGGAAGCGACGGACCCTCACTATGGCATCTGTCAATGTTGGTTAATCCCTTGGCCCAGGTGGGGCACAACCAAATACCCCCTCACCAAACATCGCCATTACTCCTATATGCACCTTTCTTCTCGCCTCGCCAAACTCACATTTCCCTCCTCCAGGCATTTCTTTAACTTTGACTCAATCACACTTTCTCCTCGGGCTCCCAGCCGTCGATTACCCAGGCACAACTCGACCACTATACATCGCCTTAACCAACCGACTATTCATCCAATCTTTCCCATGATGAAACCATCTCACGTACTTTTATTTTATTTACTTTTTCTTTTAATTTACCCCACACCACACATTCTCTAATACGTTCATTTTTCATTTTATCAATTCTTCTTCACACCTACCGCCCCTAAGATTGTCCCATCTGAACCCATTTTACTTTAGATCTATACCTCTTATTCCAAACCCATAGTCTCACTACTATACTAACACAGGTAACAACCATACTCTCATATATATATATATATATATTATAATATATATTATATATATATATATATATTATTATATAATATATTTATATAAATATATAATTATAGTATATATATATAGATATATATATATAATTTTTCCATATAGATAATTCTAGAGGTGGAGTCGGAGTCGAGTCCTGGTTAATTTTCAAAAAGGGGGAGTCGAGAGTCGGAGTCAGGAAATCTATGTTCAAGAGGTGCGGATCGGAGTCGGTAATTTTCATAAGAGTGGAGTCGGAGTCTGAAATCAATTGGGGTGAAACCCGACTCCACACCCTGGTCGGTGCCTCACCTACCAATCACTCATTGATGATCCGCCTACGAGACTTTCATTCTTTTTCCTTCTTCTTATTTCTACTTCCAATCTTTTCGGCATCTTCTAAAGCTTTTCTTTCTTGCTATTCACATGGAAGCTCCCGGTGTGGACCTAAGATAATCTCTGCATTCTGAAAACTCAAAAATGAGTTCACACCCAAGGATTAGCGAGTTTATAGAAACATAATTTCCTAATATTGTGGCTGCAGCCAGAAATTCCATCGGCTCCACCGCTCCAGCTCCGGCTCCGGCTGCATATTATACGCCAGTCTATTTTACATCCACCATTCTATTTCATTTCATTCTCTTCTATACGCTCACCAATTTTAGCTTTCTAAGTCCATTTTAAGGTTTTGGGGGGCGGGGACCCCAAACTATCATGTACACCAGTTTAGCATGTATCCATAAATGTATCCTTTATTTCCATACAAGGATACTGGATTAGCACCCACACTAACAACTAAAGAACACACCCAAAGCAACTGCCAAAATTTCAGCACAAACTAACCCCTACGCAGCAATAAAACTCCTAACCACACCCCAATCAAAACCACACCAAACACGGTTAGCCTCAAACGATCACATAATACGCATACACATTATATGCTCATAACTCCCACAACAATCTGGACCTACAAGACCCACACATCAACATAGGCTCGGCCCGGCTCCGAGCCCATATGGTTCGCCATTTAATTTAACAATCGCCATTCTATTTCATTTATTCTCATTCTACACGCAGCAAACAAATTTTCAGCCTTCTAGTCATTTTTAGGTTTTGGGTGTGGGGGACCCCCACCCCCTTGGAGTACTAGCGGGCATGAAACATTGGATGCAACGATGTTGACACATATAAAGAAGGCATGCCAAGTTTAAAGAGGATACAGATGTCTCTGCAACACCTCGTTGTAAGGTTATGTTTTGGGTCAATCGTGAAGTCGAATTGAAACCAAATAAAGCGACCCCTGCGCTGGGCCATGGGGATTACTGGTGTTTTGGAAAAAGTAAACACGGAATCTCATTTTTCGGAATATATCTACCCCTGTTTTAACCGTCATGATAGGTTTTGATGAAGGAGTAAGCCGGCCACTCAACAACGCACCATAACGCGTTGAAACGCCCGCTCC
This sequence comes from Trachelipus rathkii, assembly GCA_015478945.1. Classification (NCBI taxonomy): domain Eukaryota; kingdom Metazoa; phylum Arthropoda; class Malacostraca; order Isopoda; family Trachelipodidae; genus Trachelipus; species Trachelipus rathkii. Next base: position 15,766 of record JABUQX010032731.1, read on the forward strand.
TAATAACTGCATTACTCGGATCAGACTCGAAAACATACTAGTCACACCGAGCTCGGCTTCGTAACTCCAGAAACAAAAATGTTGCACAGCTGCATTAGAAAAGGGAGGTAGGGTACCTATCTAATACTAGTTTTCGTACTACGAGTGATTGATTCCATTTCATAACATAGGGAAATCGAATTTCAGCAGTGTCGATTGATGTATTAATCGACACCAATATCGGGTATATTCCATCACATACGATATATCGCAGGGAAGTGCTAGGAAAAGGGGCGGCTGGGTACTAACACTCATATTAGGAACATCCTCATCACCTTTATAACCGCAGCAATGACTCCCCATTACCTCTATAACATAGGGGGTAGAACCAATATTTTAGATGTATTCTATGATGTAGTTTACGCTTATAGAAGTGCTAGAACCAGATGTGCAGTGGTGCGTGCTAGAATTTGGTCCAAATCTTTGGATACTACTCTGGGTCAAAGGGCGAAAAACGTCCCTAGAAGCCCATTTCTATGTTTTATGTATGTATAATTTTATTATTAATTACTATTTATTATTTTAATGATAAGCTATTATTTCCTTATAAGAATAAAGTATTTTTTTATTTTGATTTATTTAATTACACTGAGCAACAAAGTTTTGCGGCAAAACATATTGAAGGTCATTCTTCATAGGTAACTCTGTTGCCTGATTCAAAATATGGCACCCCGTTTTCCTAGATTGGCTCTATTTCCTCCATCACCTTGATATCTTGATAGGAACCTCTCCCCTTGTTCCTCACAATAACATCCTAGATTATCCGGAAACCGATCTAAGGGACTATGTAGAAAGTGAACTTTTATTCTCATATTGCATTCAAATTTTTGAAGTATGAAAGCATTTTCGTACGAGTTCTACATAAGTGGCAGTTTATGGTGCCCAAAAAAGTTTGAACAACGCAAGACAAAAACTTCCGGCAGATGCTTCGCAATATCAGTCATTGGAATTTATGAAAATTTGTCATCCTTGATTGATTTGTGCGAATTTGAAGGGCGCTAAAGATGCCAGGCTTTGAGTTCTTCTCCATATCAACCTTGGGAAAAAATCTGCAAATTATTATTGAAACATTCACATCTGTTTCTAGTGCCCTAACACATTGCTTCTATAGTCTTAGTTTGATGTGGAGTGGTGGGAAAATAATTCCCTTGTCAACCAGTGTTTTTTAATGATATTTGATGCACCTAAAGTCATATTTTCCCTAGCAGGCCATACAACTTTTCCCAGTGGTCTTCTTTAGCCCTACTATTCCACAAGCATAATGAAACAAGGGTATTTATATTATCCCGCTTTGCTGCCCAAGTAAGATGTTGACCATCTTCAATTCAACGCATATAGACCACGGTTGTTCAATTATATTAAGCTTCGGCAGATCATTTTTATTTTTCATATTTCCTCTTTCAGTTTATGTTTGAGTGACTATTTGGCAATCGATGTCAGTACTATGCCATCTGTTACAATAAGAACACACCAAGCTTCTCGTTGAACTATTCATAAACAATCGCCAATCTTCTGGTCGGTATTTAGGTTAACCCCATTTTGGAGTAGGAGTCCAGGGGTGTTCCTACAATATACTAGGTCTTCTTCTTCAATTGAAAATATGGGAAGAGTACCGGAGTACTCTCGTGTCGAAAAAAAGGGATGTTGTGACATTCGCCTTGAGACAGTTCTATAGCTGTTTAGGATGCTAAAAGTT
>JABUQX010032731.1:22500-37500 GCA_015478945.1 Trachelipus rathkii
TTCATTGAAAAGAGCGTTAAATAAATACATACAAACACTAAGTTATTTTAAATTATTATTTATTTACCGTCTAATCAGAGAACATAGGATCCAACATAACTTGGGTACGTTCTATATATTTCTCTAAAGATTCAACACCCTTTGAAAGAATGTAAGATATTAAAATTCCTTTCAGCACACTAAACCATTTTTGCATATGGCGATTCGCAGCACTCATTCTCTCATACAGGAGAGAAGTAAACTCTTCCAAGCTGATAGTTATTAAAGCATTCCTGTATACTGCATTATACAGGAAACCACATGTCTCGGTGTAAATATCATAGATTACACCATGTGCTATATGTATTATGTCCTCAAGTATGTCAACATCGTTAAGGTGCGATGTTAATTCGTTTTTTGTTTTAAGCAATCCTGTAATATTTTCAGATGTTCGAACTGTGAAACCTATACACGTACGCATGAAGGTCACACAATCGATGGGGTTTCCAGGAGACGCCGTACATCCAAGGGTTTTAATATCGTCACACAACGAGAACACAACGTCTATTCTCATTAGAACCACATTTAGCTGTCTTTCCAGTTAGTCTATTTCACTAACAAGCGTCGCAGTCCAATCGGAATAAACACACTTATTTCAATTTACATGAAGCTTCGATTTCAAATTAATCTTGATGAAACATCAACACAAATCGAATAAAGGTCTATTTATTTTATCCTCTGAGCTGCGGATACAAGCAATGTAGCGACCCATTCGGTTTACAAATAAATATATAAATGACACATCGTTGGGAATAACGAACTCCTCGTGAAGATCATCAACAAACAGCGTAGAGAGGCGGCGGCGATGCATCGATCAGAACGGCAAAAAACTATCCTACCTGAAGAAAATAGAGATATAACAATCCTTAAAGGTAATGAGATTCTCTTTCAAACCAATCAGAAGAAAGTAAACAAGAATACGACCCACGAACGAACCGTATAACTTGAAAAAACTCGATATCTCGTCGCTCGAACAAGCCAACAACAAACAAAGAACAAACAACAACAAAAAACTGAAACTACCAACAATTGAATAGTAGTTAAATAAGTTCTTTATATACTATTCCAACCAATATATGCTAACGTAACATTGTTTTCACATTATAAAGCTAACATAGCATTACCAGAACTAAGATAATAATGTACAAATGACAAAAACTAACACACCTTTACGCCTGAATAAACAACGAACATTAACAAAAGTTCAATACTTAACAACAGTAACATAACTAAAAAGTATTTACAAAAGTAACCTATTCACACTTTTTTCAACATATCTGTCTAACTACTCAATGTTAACATTTTACATTAACACTATTGATTTACTTCGCATTTCGAGTATCATTCGGATAAACATGCACAAAAAATGAGTTCTTATAATATACGAAGGCAACGAATCTATGCTAACACAAACAATGTTCCACATTAATAAAGCGTAACAATGCCATTAAATGAAATTAAGAAAATAATGTACACAACGACAAAAACACAACTTAACACGAATAAACTGTATACATTAACAAAGTTCCACACCTAACAACAATAAGTAACTAACATTGCATATAATACGTAACCTATCATACTTTTTCCAAAGCATGTCCTCTAACATATTACCGTTGAATTTTACATTGACTAGTTAATATTTAACAAGAAGTTTACTCAAACTTGTCTAATTAATCATAACAGACAACGAATAACTGTAACATAACAAAGTTTTATCCACACATTAACACAAAAATAAGTTCTTTTAATATACTACCATCGCAATATATGCTAACGTAAAAACGTTTTTACATTAATAAAGCTAACATACATAACCTGAACTAAGAATATAATGCTCAACCAACCTAACACACCATACGTACGAATAAAACACTATTAACAAACTTCAGCACTTAAACAGCAGTTTCAAGTACCTAACACTTCGTAATAAACGTAACTATCACACTTTCAAGTTAATCTCTAACATATCAATGTTAGTTTTACAATATTAACATCGTAATATTTAAACAAAATTTAGCATTAAACTGTTCGCTAATCATCGTACTGACAAAGAATATAATGCTACCGTAACAAATTTTTTACATTATCAAAGTAATATTTAACAAAAAATTCATCATAAACTCCTCTAAATATCATAATCCCCAGCGAATAATTGCAAACATAACAAAGTTATTAATAATATTAACAAAAAAAATAACAAATTTTATCCTGACATAACATAAAAATAAGTTCTTTGAATAAAATTTCACAGTAAAGCGTAATAGTTTACTGATTTAAAAGCAGAAACCAAGAAATCAGAAATCAAACCACCCATCCTGCAGTCCCCTACCCACCCACCCGCTAGTGATCTATTACACTATTGATTTCAAGTCATATTTCGAGTTTATCCATTTTTGGATAAACTAACATAAAAATAACGTTCATTATTATATACTAACCTACCGAACTATATTTGCTATAACCAACAAAGTTTTAGCATCAATAAAGCTAACATTATCATAACCGCAAGCTAAGAATACATGTCAAAATGCAACCTAACATTACCTCGCAGTCAATGAATAATCAATAAAGCAACATCTTGAAAATTCCCTACTATCAAAGGTAAAGTAGCTCACAGGACATACAAAAACTCGATATGTTCCCCCTTTTCTCGCATATCAGCAACAGCTAAAGCCGTTTATCTAACAAAATCCTTAACAAAGTGACCATTCTACAAAAGATTTACCAACATCTTGAACTTATGAAGTTAGACACTATTCTTCGTAAAGTGTACTCGGTTTCGGTATACCAATCCATTTGGGAAAACTCATTTGGGGGAATTTTAAAACGGGGGTAAAAAAAAGACCATTTTTAAATTTTCAAAAAAAAAAAATTTCTCTAGGGCAAACCTACATTACTCAACAAAAACCTTAACCTAGGCTCACGTTTCTACCAATCATCACCATCTAACACAGTAATATCTTACAAACTCATCATTTCTCTACAAATCAGTGTTATTTCACATTGTCATAGTAAAAATTTAACATAACGTACCTAAATTACGAATAAGTTTTCATAACAAGAGTATCTAAAGCAACACATTACCTTCCGAAGAGAAAACCCTGGGGATGCGGCCCCTTGAAAAGGATGTGAAATCCGAGAGAGGGGGGTCAACCCGAACGGTGTGTAAGCGGACATTACCTCCGAAGGAGGCGGTAAGGCTCAAGCCCTTTCCGGGCTTTAGGCTTTGGGCCTCAGCAAACGCGGAGTACCAGCTGTTCAGAATCCGCTGTGAAGAGTAAATTTCTGTGATCATATTCATTCTAATGAGGCCCAAAGCCCAAAGCCCAAAGCCCAAAGCCCGAAGGGCGTTAGGCCTTACCCTCCTTCGGAGGGTAATGGCCACGACTTCACACATTCGGGGGACCCCCCTCTCAGGATTCAACAATACTTTCAAGGGGCGCATCCCAGGGTTTTTATCGGAAGGTAAAATGTGTTGCTTTAGAATATCTTGTTAATGAAAAATGTTTATTCGTAAGTTAGGTAGTTATGTAAATATTACTTTGACAATGTGAAAATAACACTGATTTGTTTAGATAAATGAGTGGTTTTTGTAAAGACTATTACTGTGTACACTGACGATGATGATCGTTAGAAACGTGAGCTAGTGTAAGTTTTTTGTTGAGTACATGTTAGGTTTGCCCTAGAGATTTGGTAATGTCTACGTGTAATTCATAGGGCGCAAATGATGTTATACTCAAACCGAGTGACACTTTGACGCAAGATAGTGTAATCATAGTTCAAGGATGTTGGTAGTTCTTTGGTAGACCACTTGGTCACTTTGTTAAGTGATTTTGTTCGATGACCTTACCTGTTGCTGATATGCAGAGAAAAGTCTGGGACACTATCGAGCTATTGTATGACCTGTTGCTACTTTACCTATTCGATAAGTAGGGGAATTTTCAAGATGTTAGCTTATTATAATTCATACGCGAGTATGTTAGGTTTGACTTTGTACATTATATTCTTAGTTGCGTTATGAATTGTTAGCTTTATTTGAGTGCTATAAAATTTGTTGGTTTAGCAATATATTCGTAGTTAAGCTATATAAAGAACTTAATTTTATGTTATGTTTAGTACAAAAATGTACTTCGAAATATTATGACTTGAATCAATAGTTAAATAGATCACAGGCGGGTGGAACGGGTAGGGGACTGCAGGGATGGGTGGTTGATTTACTGATTTACTGATACTGCTTTCAAAATCAGATAAACTATAACGGCTTTTTTACTGTGAGTTATTTTATTCAAAGACTATATTTTATATGTTAATTTCAGGATAAAATTTTGTTATTTTTGTTATGTTTGGGTTAAACTTTGTTATGTTTGCAATTATTCGCTGGGGATTATAGATTTAGACGAGGTTATGTGGCATGAATTTTTTGTTAATATTCGAAGTGATGTTAAAAAATTTGTTACGTCTAGCATTATATTCTTTCGTATGATAATTAGAACAGGGGGTTTATTGTTGCTTATTAAAATTTTTGTTAAACTATTCCGATGTTAAGTAAAACTCAACATTGATTGTTAGAAGATATGCTTGAAAAAGTGTGCATAGGTTACGTTTTTATACGAATGTATAGGTACTTTACTGCTGTTAAGTGCGAAGTTAGTTAATGTTAGTAGTTTATTACGTATGGTGTGTTAGGTCTGTCGTTGCTACATTATATTCTTAGTTCAGGTTAATGTATTATGTTAGCTTTATTAAGGTTAAAAAACGTTGTTACGTTAGGCATCAATATTCGAGTTAGATATATACAAGAACTTATTTTGTGTATTTGTGGATAAACTTTTGGTTATGTTTACAGTTAATTCGGTTGGTTCTGTATGATAATTAGGGACAAGGCTTATGATAATTTCGTAAATATTATTATGTCACATCGTAAAATTAACGTTAATATGCTTAGAGACATGCTTGGAAAAAAGTAATGAATAGGGTTTACTATTGTATGCAATGTTAGGTACTTTACAGGTGTTAAGTGTGGACCCTTCGTTAATGTTAACAGTTTTATTCAGTCTTTAATTTAAATTGTGTTAGATTTGGTCGATTGTACAATTATTTTCTTAATTATATGATGCTATGTGTAGCATTTATTTAATGTCGAACATTGTTATGTTAGCATATATTCGTTGCCTAGGTTATAAAAAATTCATTTTTGTGCTATGTTTAATCGAAATGATACTCGAAAATGTGCGAAGTAAATCAATAGTGTTAATGTAAAAATATATGATATGTTAGAGATATGTCTGAAAAAGTGTGAATCAGGTACATTCTGTACGGCCTGTGCTAGGTCTTTACTGTTGTTAAGTTGGAACTTTGTTAATGTTAGTTGTTTATCCGTGTTTAAGGTATGTTAATGTTTGTCATATGTACATTATATTTTATTCTGTTAATTGCTATTGTTAGCTTTTAATTAATGCGAAAACAATGTTACGTTAGCATAATATTCGTTAGGTCCGTATATAAAGAACTTATTTTTGTTTACTTTGTTATTGTTGTTTTGTTGTTGTTGTTGTTGTTGTTGTTGTATGTCATTGTTGTTGTTTTGTTGTTAACGATGATATACTCTTTTGAAACTGATATTGGTTCGTTCGTGCGTCGTTTCTTGTTTACTTTTTATGATTGGGAAAAGAAAGAATCTCATTCCTTTAAGACTTTGTCTATAACATTGCTATTTTCTCAGTAGCTATTTTTCGCGCTGCTGATACGCATGACATCGCCCCCGCCTCTCTCGCTGTTGTTGATATCTTCACGAGGGAGCTTTTGTTGATTCCCAAACGCATGTGTCATTATAATATTATTTGTAAACACGAAATGGCGGTCGCTCATTTGCTTGTATCCAGCCGAGGATCAAATAATTAGACTTTATTCGTTTGTTGATGGAGTTCATCAAGATCTCGACATCGCAGCTGCATGTGTAGAGGATAAGTGTGTGTTATCCGATGGATCGACGCTTAGTGAAATATTAACCTGGGAAAGACAGCCGTAAGTCGGTTCTAATAGAATAAGACGTTGTAGTTCTCGTCGTGTGCGATATTAAAACCTGATGTACGCGTCCTTCTCTGGAAACCCATCGATGTGTGACCTTACATGCGACGTGTATAGGTATTCACAGTTCGACATCTGAAAATATTACAGGCATGCTTAAAATCAAAAAACGACATAACTCGCATCTTAACGATGCTTGACATACTGAGCTCAAATACATATGCACTTGTGTAATCTATGATATTTACACCGAAACAGGTGTTGTTTCCCGTATAATGCAGTATACAGGAGTGCCGTTAAAAAACTATAGCTTGGATGGAGTTTACTTTCCTTAGTATGAGAGAATGAGTGCTGCTGAATCAGCCATATGGCCGAAAAATGTGTAGTGGTTGCATGAAGGAAAAACATTTATTACTTAACATTCTTTCACAAGAGGATGTTGATCTTTAGAGAGATACACGGCCTTTCCATGCGAGATGTTCTTGGTATGTGTTCGACTATGTTGGTAAGTTGATATGGTGTGTGTACTTGAGTTTAGTGTGTACACGTATGCCGTTAAATTGCCCATAAGGCAAATAAATATTACAGGAAAAATCGCCTACTTGAGACAAATTTTTTTGTGGTCGCTTCACGTAGCGACGAGGTCACGAACATATATTATATAATATATATTATTATTATATATATAATATAATATATATATGATATATATGTTATATTATATAATATATATATATATATATATATATCATATATATATATATATATATTATATTATATATATTATATATATTATTAATAATATATATATTATTTAATATATATATATTATATATTATATATATATTATATAACTATATATTAATTATATAATTATATTATATATATATTATATATATTATATAATATATAATAGTATATAATATATCATATATATAATATTATATTATATATATATATACTATATATACTATATATATATATATATATATATATATATATATATATATATATATATATAGATATATATATATATATATATATTATATATATATATTAATATATATATTATATTTATATAAATATTATATATATTATATTTATTATTATATAATATATATATATATATAATATATATATATATATATATATTATATATATATATATTATATATAATATATAATATAATATATAATATTATATTATATATATATTATTACACGATTATACGTCTTTTTCTTTCATACGATATTCAAAGCGAAAAACAATTTTCCCTTTGATGATTCTTTTCCTATTTTAGATCTTTAAACAGACGCCGTTTTTTTTCTGTATTTTTTTTTTTTTTATTTTTTTTTTTTGTTCTTCCACACATACAAACACGATATGTTCTATCTCTCTATATAACGCTCACACACATATATACAAACACCTTGTATCTCTCCCAAGAAAGCAGAAACACACACACAGATACCTCTTGTATCTCTCTCTTGCAAGCAGAAACACACACACACAACACAAACCTTGTTCTTCCAAGAGGAGAGCAGAACACACACAAAACACCTTATTTCTCCCAATTGAGATCAGAAACACACATATAAACACCTTGTTTCTCTCGAGAGCAGAAACACACACAAACGCCTTGTTTCTCTCAAGAGAGAGCAGAAGCACAAACAAACACCTTTTCTCTCAAAAGCAAAGCAGAACACACACACAAGCACTTCGTGTATCCCCCCTTAGCTGGTAGACAATAGGTCAATATTTCCTTCTTTCAGTCTCTATCTATAACAATTTATCGCTCTCTCATATGTTCCTGACCGCTTTTACAGATATTATTCCTTCAGGAGAAGAAAACCTGTATCCTGGACACCCATTCCTGATTGTAATTTGTTATTTTATACGGCATCTAAAGAGCTTGTGAAAGATGGCACACATTAATATGTTTTAGATGTCTATGCGATTATATAAATATATAATACTAAATATAATATATATAATATATATATATATATAATATATCTATTATATAGTTATATATATATATATATATATATAATATATATATATGGGTTGGGATTAAAAAAAACCGTTCGTCTTTTTTATAAAAAAAAAACACGTTTTTTTTTAAAAAAAAAAAACCAAAGCCAAAATTTTTGTTTTTCTTTTTTGTTTTTTTTTTAAAATTACCTCTTTTTTCATTATATCAGCCTTTTTAGGGTCATTTTAGCATTAAAAATACAGTAAATACAATATGTTAAAAGAGGTGTACAGCAATATATAAAGTAGATTTTAGTACTTAGTAAAGTTTTATTTGTGCTCTAGGGCATATAACTATTACATTTCACATGATCTGATTTTATATTATTATTCCATTATTATTATTATTATTTATTATTATTAATTAACTATATATATATATATATATTAGATATATATATATATATATATATATATATATATTATATATATATTATTATATATTATATATATATATGTATATATATATATTACTATATATATATAAATTTATTTATATATATATATATATATATATATATATATATATTATTATATTTATATATTATATATATAATTATATATATTATATTATATATTATATATATTATATATATTAATATATAACGTATACTATATATTACCGTATTAATATTATATTATTTTTATTATAATTCATATATATATATATATATTATATATATTATATATATATATCTTATACTTATATATATATATAATATTATATATATTGATAATATATATATATATATATATATATATATATATATATATATATATATATATATATATATATTATAATATATATATTATATTATATAAGATATTATATATACCGTAATATATATATATATATATATATATTATATATATATATTATATATAAATATAATATAATATATATATATATATTATATAATATAATATATATATATATATATATATATATTTTATATATATAAAAAGCACCAGCTTAGAAAGCCAGCCTTACCCCCACCCCTCTGTACCATTAATTAGTAAGGACTGTCGCAGTCAGAAATCCACCCTAGAGCTTCACGGGACTGCGGCGGACCCTCACTATGTAAATCGTCAGTGTAAGTGTTCATCTCCAGGTGGGCCACAACATACCCCCTCACAAACCCCGCCATTCTCTCCTATTATGCACTTTATTCTCGCCTCTGGCCAAATCACATTTTCTGCCTTCAGACATCGTTTTACTGACTCAAACTTATTCTTCGATCTATCCCAGCCGGTCAGTTTCCACACACTCGCCACTATTCATCGCTTAAAACCCGACTATCAATTCATCTTTCCACATGACCAAACCATCCCAACATATTTTTCATTTATTCTCTCGTTTACCCGTTTCCCACAACACACTCTCTAATACGTTTCATTCCTCATTTTATCAATTCTTCTCACATACCCTAAGCATGCCCCTAGAATTGTCCGATTCTGAACACATTGAACTTAGATCTATACTTCTTATATTCCGACCATAGTTCTCACTACTATACAATAAACACACCGGTAAAAAGCACACGTCATGTAAGACCTAGCACTCAGAAGGACTTATTCCCTACATTCACCAACGATTTTATTGCACCAGCCACCTCACTCTCATCAACATATACCCTAAATATTTTAAACTCAGACACTTTATCCAGCTGCTCACCATCTAACAAATAATTCACCCTGAGGACTGCCTCCACTCACAAACCATGAACTTACTCTTATCTAAAGTTTTACTTTCAAAACCCACTCCTTTTACACACCCTGCCAAATCTCCTCTAGCCAATCCTCTCAAACTCTTCATAGTTGCCACACAAAACCAAATCATCCGCATATAATAGTAGGGCACCCACTCATCTCCATTCTCATCATTCAACACCACTTCCTGTCACGCCCATCTTCAATTTATTCATAACCCCATCCATATTACAAATTGAATAACCAAGGAGACATAAACACAACCCTGCCTCACTCCGCTTATTAATAACTAAACCAATAATTTTTGACACCATTTATTCTAACGGTCCTCACTATCGTCATTACATTCTTTTGATATCCATTCAGAAGCCTACCACAACACTATATATCACTAACCCCTGCCATAGAGCTTCCCCATTAACCTATCAATACCCCTGTTGCAAATCCTTAAAACCTAAATACAATTATATTCTTCTTCTTCCTCATTGTTCTCTATCATTTGCTTCAATTGTAAAGATTTGATCCACACATCCTCTAATACTCCTAAACGCACCTTGTTTTCATCAATCAGTCCTTCAGTCACTCGGCGCAACTTTCGACCAAAATACAAACTATATTTCCCTATAACACTTCCAATAACTACTAATTACCCTATAATTTCTTAAGTTCCCTTTATCTTAACTTACCCTTATGTAGCGGTCATATTTATCTCGTCCTTCATCCTCGGAACTATACCCTCCATACCGTTTTAATTACCACAGACTTCAAGATCCACATCAATCAAAAATTGCCTTCCGTTCTTGATCATTCTCACCAGTAATTTCATCTATACCTGACAGATTTACCATTCTTCAACTTCCACTCTACCCATTCTCTTCTTTGCAATAACCATCCCAAAATACCCACACCCGTCACTACACTCTTCATACTGCAAATATTATACAGATTTTCGAAGTGTTCTTTCCACACTCCTCTAACACCTTTCATCAGTTACAAAAACACCACCCTATTCATTATTCTGAACAGGTTCCCCTTATTCTAATTATTTAACCTTTCGCGCTTCTTCCAGAAGAGAGCTTTTCTATTCCCCTTGTATCGTCCCCATTCATCCTTCCTCCAAACTGTTCATTTTACCTCTCCTTTTCTCTTACGTATGCATCTTTTAACATTTCTTTTTTTTTCTCCTCCCCCCCCCTATAAATTCCAAGCATCTTTCTTTTGAACCTTCATCATTGCTTTTAGTACATTTAACCAACTTTTTTTTTCTTTACTTTTAACCACTTGCATCACCTCTTCTTCCACCACTTCACTGTTAAGATTTTATCTTCCTACTTTAGCACATCCCAATACTTCTTTTGCACTGCTAACAAACTTGCTTAAAGATTTTTATTTACGTTTCAGCTTGTCTTCACATTTCAACTGGATTTACTTGCGAGCGTTATTACATACTTATCCTTATTACCTTGTTCACTAAAAAACTTCTCACTCTTAATTTTACCCTCTCCTTCGCGTACACCTTCCCCGTCCATCCAAGTCCCCACATAACTTAATTTCTACAATAAGACACAACAATAATGATCGAATAATCCTATTTCTAACACTCACTGATTTAACATTCCAACAATAGTACTTCAACATCTCCTTCTTTCCCAACACAAAATCAATCATTTTTCACTTCGATACCATTCTACCTACACCAACTCTAGTATAATATGGTACTCTTGTGTATTAAAGGAAGTATTACTTACACACATACTCTCTCCTCACAGAAATCAATCACCTTCTTCATTCTCATTTTCTCCCGACACCCCACAACCACCTGTTTATACCATCTTTTTTTGATTATTTATATATATATACTATTATAATTTATAACAAAATTTATATATATAGTATAAATATATATAATATATTAATTATAATATATATATATAATAATATTATTATAATATATATATATATATATACTGTATATATAAAAATCCCGTATTATTAGTCAATATTTAGGCCTAGAAGGGGTAATTGGTAAATTTAAAACATCTTTTAATATATATACATAAAAGAGTAATTTTAATAAAAAACAAAAAAAACATTTTGTTTTAGAAAAAAAACCGTTTAAAAAAAAAAAAAAACAAATTTAAAAAAAAAACCGTTTTTTCACAACCCCTATTATTATATATTATATATATATAAAATATTTATATATCCTATATATACTATATATATATATGTAATATATATATATATATATATTATATATATTATATACTATATAATATATATAATATATATATATCATTATTATATATATATATATATTATATATTATAATATATATATATATATATATATATATATATATATATATTAGTGTGAGCGAAGTGAATTTTTGCAAAACCGCGGTTGCGGTTTTTTGCGGTTCTTAAATTTTTAACAACCGCGGTTGCGTTTTTAAAATTTTCAACAACCGCGGTTGCGGCTGCGGTTGCGGTTATTCGATCCAACTTAACATTGCTTGTATTCACTACTACTACTACACTACTTACTACTACTACTAAGATAAGAATTAGAATAAGAATAAGAATTAAGATAAGAATAAGAATAATATAGAATAATAATAGAAATATAATAATAAGATAATAATAATAGCATAATAATAAAAAAAAATTAATAATAATAAAATAATAATAAAATAATAATAAAAATTAATAATCATAATAAAGATAATAATAAAATAATTAATAAAAATAATAATTAAAAAATAATAATAAAAATAATAATAAAATAATAAAATAATAATTAAAATAATAATAAATAATAATAAAAATAATAATAAAATAAAAATATAACATTCAAGCTAAGAGTAAAAATATAAATAGAAAAAGAAGAATGATATATTTAAAAATTAAAAAAATTAATTAAAAAATAACAATAATAATAATATAATAAAAATAATGAAAATAATAATAAAAATAATAATAATAATAAAAATTAAAAATAAAAAATAAAAATAAAATAAAATAAAAATAAAATAAACAATAATAAATAAAAATTAATAAAAATAATAAAATAATAAAATAATAAAAATAATAAAAATATAAAATAATAACAATAATAAAAATCATAGAAATAAACTGAAATTATAATCAGTATTTACCTTAAACTATAATCCTATTTCTTATTTCAATTTAGCTATAATTTTAATTCTTATTACTCTTAAACTATGTAATCCAATTCATTATTATCCTATTTACCTTAATTATAATATAATTATTATTATTATTATATATTTTTTAATTAATTAATTATTATTATTAATTTTTAATTATTAATTATTAATTAATAGTTATTATTGTTAATTATTAATATTATATTATTATTATTATTTAATTATTATTATTATTATTATTTATTATTATTATTATTATATATATTATTATTATTATTATTATAATATTATTTTATATATCTATTATTATTATTTATTAATTATTAATTATTAATTATTAATATATATAATTATTATTATTTGATTCATAACTATAATCTAGTTCCTATTTCCTTTAAACTATAATCTTTTTCTTATTTTTCTTAAACTATAATTTTATATTATTATTATTCTTATATTAATATGTAATATTAATAATTAATATTAATATATTAAATTAATATTAATATTAATATTAATTTAATATTATATTATAATCATTAATTAATAATAATAGTAATATTATTATTATTATTATTATTATTATTATTATTATTATTATTATTATTATTATTATTATTATTATTATTATTATTATTATTATTATTATTTTTTATTTTTTTATTTTTATAACCTTGAAATTTCAAAATTTCTGGTCATTTAATGTTCAAATTAAGCCTCTGTTTACAAGAGTTACCAGTGTGCGGGATGAGGACCCATGCACAATGCAAAACCACAATCCACTATCCCCATCATCCGCCCTGTGGAAACTGGAACTTATCCGACTAAAGATGCTTCTTTAGCTATTCGCGTTTGTAATTGAATTTTAGAAGCGGCAAGTTAGATTTAGGGTAAAAATTTTCTGCATTTTCTCCGTGTTTAATCTCATCCTTTATCGTCATAAATTAATGCAGCACCGCTGAAAAGTTGTTCGCTTGGTAAACTACTAGATGGGCATGACAAATATCTTTTAGCCATCATCTTCAACTCTTTGAAGTTATGTTCGTTTCCTCTCCACCACATTAGAGAATCATCTTCAGGGATCGATCTTTTTTTCTTTTTGATATTTTGTTATTTCATTCATAACACTTTCATTAAACTCTATTTCCGTATCATCATCATTACTTGATGTTAAATGAGCATTCCTGGTTTCATACAGAGTTTATGGCTTGGATGTTGAAGGTTGCTTTATTTCTACAGTTTAAATTCTTTAAGGATGTCTGTTAATAGATATATATTTTCCCATATACTGAAGAAAGTTCCTTACATTGTTCTAAAAAATTTCCCTTTATATCGAGCATCTAGATACGTTTCGATGGAATAAAAGAAATTTCTTTGCAAATTATCAAATCTCATGTTACTCCGAATTTATTGTTTTACAGTAGATTTAAGTCCCTCTTCAGCCCCGAAATCTGAGGTTGGTTTAAGAGTTTTTAACGACACAATAAAAAGAATTACTTGCGATATAGAGGACGAATGAAAGCTTAACTTTTTAGTAATCTCTTCAAATATCTCCAATAGGGTAATACATTTTTCAATTAGTATAAAACCAAAACTAGTAAGTTGTCTTATCTTAGAAGTATTTTGAGGAGTGAAGACAAACCGAATCTTTGTTTATCATATAATAGGAGAAGATGAAGTTTTGATAACATAGGAATAATTTTTTAAACAGATTACTTCCTGACAGAACAAAATATGAAACTCAACACAATTATACACCACGGGCTAAGTATTAGCTGTTCAGTCTAACTTAATCTATCATTACCTAACAGGGCTAAATGCATCAAGCTAACATAGTCCAACGTAACCTAACTCATATAACTTTTCAATCACGACATCTCAGTTTTTTATCTATAGCGTAATGCATCTGTGTATTGTTTTTTCTTTTTTTTAAAATATTATTCTACATTTATAGTTTTATTTTTACTTAAAAACTTTTTAATTCACACCAAATATTTTATTTATTTTGTTAAAAAGTT
>JABUQX010032731.1:42500-85000 GCA_015478945.1 Trachelipus rathkii
GAAAACCACATTCTTGTATCATGGATGTGCATGGCATGGCCATAAAGACTGTAATAAAGGACGAGGTATGCTACATGGCGTATCGGCTGTTGACCGCTACAATCTCACCATGTAACAAGAAGATATGTATAAAGAAGCCGATTTTAATGTTGTACGTGTGTGGGAATGTGATTGGAAGGTGCAGAAGACTCAAATAATTCAAAATCCTGACCGTATGGATGAAGACTTAAGCCTTAATGACTACATTCAGCGTCTTAGCAACGATGTTGTCAACAACAGACTCATAATAGACAATTCATTGTTTGGAGGTCGTACCGAACCCTTCGTGCATTACTATCCTCCAACTGAGGGGCAGAAGATCATGTATTTGGATTAAACATCACTTTATCCTTATGTGCAGAAATGAATGAAGTATCCTTGGGGCAAACCTGAAAGAGAACTAATAGGTGACAAAGTGCCAGGCATTGAATCATTTAAGAATGGTATCAATGATGAATATTTCGGTGCTGCTTACATTAAGATTCTTCCTCCTCAAGACTTATACATCCCCGTCCTCGCTAAACGGGCCAAAAATAAATTAATATTTCCACTCTGTGAAAAATGTGTTTAAGATAATTGTGTGCAAAATGCATCCAAGATGAGAATGAAGCGTGCTATTGCAGGTGTATACACAACACCTGAAATTCAGTTAGCATTAGAGATGGGGTACGAAATAATTAAAATATTTGAAGTTTGGTCGTTTAAAGAGAAGGAGTTTTTATTTGAAGGATATGTGAACCACTTCTTAAAAATAAAGACAGAGGCATCAGGACCACCAAATAATATTCACGAAGACGATCCTGATTTCGAGGAAAAACTTAAAGAGTTTGTCCGCGTCTTTTCAAAGAAAAGGAAGGTGTCGAACTTGATATTAACAATATCAAGAAGAACCCTGGAATGCGGTAAATAAAATTTTATGCCTCAATTCTCTTTGGGGAAAATTTGGACCAAATATACCAATAAGAGGCGATGTAGTATGTACTAGCGATAAACAAGTATGGGAACTATCAATCCATGCCTGACCAATGAGTCACTAGCGTTATTCCGAATAGGCTGTAAATATGTTGCCTAACAGTTTGTCAAAATGCACTTAGCGAAGCATGTCAAGCTGCTACCTAAATAAGTTCCTATCCGCATCGTTTACGAACTGCCATAGCCGTAACGAATTATAGCGAGCTACTTACAAATGTCAAACAATTAGGTGCATTGTACTGCGCATATTCAGACCTCTTGTATTGTTGTCGCTGAGAAACGATGAAGTTATTCGGAAACAGGAAAGCTTTTTTAGTGATACTAGACGAGATGAAATAGCTGAATACGGTTCTGGGGCATACGGCGATTCCTTTGTGTGTACTGGACCTAAATTTATGTTGTTAATCCTTTTGCAGATGAAATATAAAATATGATTGTATAAAGCCAAAGGTCTTAACATCATAAGTACCAAAGGATACTATTAATGTTTGAAAAATATTGTTCCAAGTTAACGTAATGATCCGCTGTCTGAAAATAGTAATAGGCCACGATGAGTCATTGTATAATGATATCAAAATCCATGATGTTACAGTGAAGGCAATGAATTGAAATACAATTTTGATAAATGGTTGATAAAGATGATGTAATCCGAGACGATGTACTACCTCATAAAAAAGCTGCAGGAATAGACGAGTCACAGAATCCTAATGCCAATTTACACGGAAGTAACAGAGGAGGGTTATGTTATAGTGTGCCTAATATAACTTTTCACAGCCTGGGAAATATGGAGGTGTCAGTATTGTTGCTGGTACTAAAATGGTACAGCACACAACCGACAAGCGAATCTTTATTAAAAATTCATGTCGCAACTGCATCATATGTTTTGAAGGGTACCATATATTTCCATTTAAATATATAAATATTTATCTATATGCCTAATGTATAATGTTTAATGTTTTTTCCATGTACAAATATTCTGAATTAATAAAAATGTAGATAATAAAGTTATTTTTATTACCTTTGCAAAATCATTTTCATGTTTCGCGTTGATTTTTCTGAAAGGGGGCGGAGCCTAAAGAGAGATAAGGCTAAAATAATATATTCAGGTTTTTACTATAGGCATCATGTTGTGTGGTGTGTGTGTGTGTGTTGTGTGTGTGTGTGTGTGTGTGTGTGTGTGTGTGTGTCGTGTGTGTGTGTGTTGTGTGTGTGGTAGCATTTATTTTAGTTCATTACAATAGTTAGGTCAGGATACGTTAAATCTTTGCTTAATATTTAATGTGTTAATGTTAAGATCCAGCATTGAATATGTTAGGACATGCTTTGATAAAAATGTGTGAATAGGTTACGTTTTTTTTGCATGCAATGCTAGTTACTTACTGTTGCCAAGTATGGAACTTGTTAATTGATAGCAGTTTATTCGTGCTTAAGAGATGTGTCAGGTTTGTCGTTACACATGATTTCTTAGAACCTGTTAGCATAGAAGAGATGTGGAAACCTTATTACGTGTTAAAGAAAAATTCGCTGGATTCAGTAAATGATAGATACCCATTGTTGCGATAAAAATGTTTGCTAAATGTTGCTGTGTCAGTTAGCGAGTTAACGTTTAATATGTAGTATGTAAGTGCGTCAAAAGTAGAATAGCTACGTTTTGCGCGCAATGTTAGTTTCTTTACTGGTGTTAAGTGTGGGACTTTGTTAAGTTTATCAGTTTATTTGGGTTTAAGGTGCTTTAGGTTTGGTCTTTGTCCATTATTTTTCTTAGTTCAGGTGGTGCATGTTATGCTTTATTAATCGATGAAAACTTTGTTACGTCTGCATATATTCGTTGATTTTTTATAAAGAACTTGATTTTTAAATGTTATGTTTTATCCAAAAGTCCATAACTCGAAATGTGACCTTGAAAATCATAGAATCAATAGATTCATGATAGGTTACAGAAGTGGTGGAATGGTGGGTGGGTGCTTAGATTTACTGATTAAGCTGATTTGGCGGTATGTAAAAACGTAATTTGTTTTTACGTTATTAACATTAAAAGTGTTAGAAAATTAACAAAACAAAAAATAAAGTTTTAAAGAAATATAAAATAAAAAAATAGAAAAATTAAAAATTAAAAAAATTAAACATAAAGTATAAATGTAAATAAAACATTAATATAAAAATAAAGGTTAAAGTAATATATTTTCAATAAAAATGAAAAAAATAAATAAATGATAATCAGCAAATAAACTTACACAAGTATAAATGCAAAATAAAAACTTTATATAAAAAATTAAAATCTCAGTAATAAATCTATTAAATAAAAACTTAATATAAAAAAAATTAGAATGAAATAAAAAATTTAAAAATTAACACAAAGTATAAATGCAAAAGTAAAACTTATAATACAACAAAATATATATAAAATAAGTTAAAAAATAAAAAAAAATAAAAAAATTTTTTAAAAAAAAGAAAAAACAAAATAAATAATTAATAAAAGAAATGTAAACACGTGTATGTATGCATTCAAATTGAAAATAAAAAGTATATTAGTAACGTTTATAAATAGAAAATGAGATTGAAAATAGAAACTGTTAGTCTTCAAATCATTTAGAAAAACGGTTTGTCTTGCATAGAGCAATGCAATATAACGACATGTACATGCTAGAACAGAAGCAGTTATGGAAACAGTAATGATCTTGTATTATTAAACGAATGTTTATCTATGTCGGCAACGCCCGGCTTCCAGCACCGGTGCAACTACCAACTCCTGAATCCTCCTCCTTCTCATTCTCTTCCTTCCTCCTTTCCTCCTTTCTCATCTTCCCTCTTCGCTTCTTCTTCCTTCGCTGTTTGCATTACCATGAGCATTTCACTTCTTTTTTTTTCAAATTTTACCCCTCCGGCGGGGTCCCTGAACTCCGAAGCCGAATCGAACTCCGACTCCGACTCCGTCTCTGACTCCTCTACTCTGTCTCCAAGTTTCAATCTTCTACGATCATTTTTTAAATTTTTTACCCCCTTTTTTATGCTTACGTAGGGTGACGGCAGGAGGAACGTAATCTCGTCTCCGACTGAGATTACGTTCATTCATATAACTCAGACATCCAAATTTCATTCGATACGTTAAACTAACATGTGTTTTCAGAAGAATCTTCGACCTTCGGGCGCAAGGGGGCAGCACCCACTTAGGGTGACCTAGGGTCACCAAAAACTCGCGTGTGATCAGTTTATCACACACAATGACCACATACCAAGTTTGAAGCAAATATCTTATTCCTTCGTAGCGAAAAGGGTGCGTGTGTGTATGTGTGTGTGTGTATGCGCACGCGCGCGTAATAAAAAATAATAATCAATGACAGACAAACCTTCGGTTTGTCTGTCTGTTCGGATTGACACCCCCCTTCGGGCTGTCAATTCCTCCATATCCCTTACAATATAATTCTCTATCTCATTCCTAGCGGAAAGAAAAGTTCGGTTCGGGAGTGTATCCAATTACTACTTATATATATATATATATATAATATATATATATATATATAGTAATATATATATATATTATATTATATATATATGTTATATATATAATTATATTATATATATATATTTATATATATAAATATATATATATATATATAAAATGGCGAGTATCAACCAAAAATGAAAATTAGCATATTTAAAATTTATTTATTAGCGCGAGCTAGTTTTTGGGTATAGAATCCTTCCTTCGCATTTTCCAAGGCTTTACAATATAATAAAATTTTTAAACAAACATATTATAATAAATTAATTAAAAGTTAAATTAATATAAAGTTGAAGAATAAAACCAGTGACCATATATTAACTGCTTTACAGAGATTGTTGACCTCAGCAGCGAAAGGGTTAAACAAAATCTCACTTCAGTATTATAATAGATCTGTTAAAGCTTAGAATTTTCAAATTTAACGGTCGGTGTTGGATGCCACAAAACAAGGATTCTAACGAACTGAAGATCTGGTTCTCAGTATTGGCTAATTATTACCCCCAAAACTTCGTATTGTATTGTGGTCGTTTTTTCTGCAAGAGAATGAGCATTGATTAGTGAATAGGGGGGATGATGTAAATGGTCTAGAGCAGGGGTTCCCAAACTTTTTTCACTGCGGCACCCTTGTTGTGCTAAAAAAAATTTGTGGCACCCTACTCTTAAATTGGTTTGACTACTTAGTCTTAGGTCTTAGTAAAACAAGGAAACACAATGCAAATTTAATTATGCTCATTGTACCTTTAAATGTTAAAGGAAGTGAAACTTTTTATATAATTTTTTCATTAGTTCTTCAAGCTTATGTGTAAGTTTGTCAATCTTTACTCTTAAATGCATTGACGTTGAAAAGTTGTATTCTGTATCTGTTTTTATGCGAGCATACGTTGAGAATACAGACTCACATAGATAAGTGGAATTAAATCGCACAAGTCTTTTTATTAATGCAATCTTGCCCACAACATTGTTTTCTGCATACACTATGCATCAAGAACTCTTCTGGCCACCTCGTGGTAATTTAGAGTTTCAAAGGCTGTCTCACGATGTCAGCAGAATTTTGAAAAGCTTATTTGTCATCCCAAGTATGGTTTACGTTTCGGGTCGCACACGAAAACGGTTTGGTCATCCTAGCTGTAGACTATCTCGAGAAATCAATATCGCGGAAAATACTCTAACAATGGGGTGTTTTGCCAAACTTCGAAGTGGGCAGTAATAATTAGAGAAAGTTCGTTGAACGATGGATCCATTCTGTTTTGACAAATTATACGGAACCGGGGAAAGTATAAGATCGTCTCTGCTCTTAACAACGCTTCAAAAAAGGAAGCCTTTTATTTTTGTCTAATTGTGCTCCTCCCTTCCCTTGAAGAGATGTTGTGGTTTCATTTAGTTTTTTGGAATATGTCGGAAAGGTATCCCAATTAAGCTGCCAATCGACATCAGTTCATTGGAATTTTTGAATAAAGACCTGCTCTGTAAATGTGACCACCATTGCATCGTTTTAGTTCAAACAGTTTGGCTAAAATCTTTCCCCTTGAAAGCCACCGCACTTCTGTTGTGCAGCAAGAGGTGGAAGTGATCCATACCCATTTCTTCGGCGGTAAGTTTAAAAAGGCGTGCTTGACAGCTGGCCGCTCTTAACCATGTTAATTATCTTCACAGCATCATCCAATACAACTTTTAAATCTTGTGGCCAATCTTTCTTGTTGCCAAGGGAATGCCGATGTACTGACACTGAGTCGGCTGCTGGTGGCTGTTATATATATTATAATATATATATTATATATTAATATATAATAATATATATTTATATTATATATATATATATAATATATATATATATATATATATATATATATCTATATCAATAATGTTTTAAAATAGTCACTAATATTAATTAATGACTAATTAAACAGTTTTCTTAATATATATATATATATATATCTATATATATATATATATATTATATATAATATTATTATTATTATAGTAATATAATATATATGATATATATATATATATAATAGTATGATATATTATAGTCACTAATATCACTAATGACTAATTAAAAAGTTTCTTATAACAATAAGAGAATAATTTTAATAGTATTCTATAAATCCACTGGAAATCTTTTCGTTTAGCAATGTTAATAACCCGGAGCCATTCGAAACCAAGGACGCACTACGTGACTACAAACAAAATGACTGAACGAGTAGTAAGAACGATACATATTAGATGGTGTTGCCATATTATAAAAAACGAATTGTACTACTTACTTCCAAAATTTAGTGAAAAATTGAAAAAAATTTGCCCGGCAACCCCTCGCACATTACGCTGCGTGCAACCGCCAGGGTGCGCGCACCCACTTTGGGAAAAACTTCTCCTGGTCATGAGTCCTTAAATGAAATACTCTTTATGCTCATCAAAAGCGTACTGTAAAGGCTTCGTATTGTCTTTCCTATGTAGGTGGCCTGGCAGTCACCGCACTTTGTAAATGATATATTATCCGGATGCCGCATCGAGGTAAAGGGAAGTTTATCTTAAATTTTAATATTTCCCAATTTTGTTTTCACTCGAAAATCAAAATCTAAATTTTAAACTGTGTAATTTTGTTTTTAAAACAGCGTCAATTTTACGACTGATTTTCCCCAGAAAAGAAACCTCATATACCAAAATATCCTAGGAGCTGTTAATTTAGTCTGAGATTTGTCTTTAAATTTTGCTGAAAGTAAATTTTCGAAAAGTTGAGTCAAATTATAAATTCTGGAACCCATTCATCAGAAATAATGTTTTCAGGAAATCATGTTCTTTTGTAAATTAACGATAAGATGACGAAATTTTGTATCTTCTGTCAAAAAGAGTTTTAATTAAGTGATTTTAAAAATATGAGGAATGAAAGAATAAAAATTTTGTCGTCGATCCAGTAAATATAGGCGAGATGGTGATGATTGGATTTGGAAGTTGTGTACAAAGCGTTTATGAGGTATAGTTCCGAGGATTGAGGAGAAGCAGTCCATAGTTACCCTTAATATTAAGGGTAGGGTGAATAAGGTAACTGTAAGGTATTCATAGGGGAATTCGTTTATTGAGTTTTGTAGGAAGATATATGCTGGTATTTTGGTCGAAGAGTGCGTCGAGTGACTGAAGGACTTGATTGGTGAAGACAAGGTGCGTTTGAGTAGGTAGAGGATGTGTGGATCCAATCTTAACATTGAAAACAAATGATTGGGCAATCGAATAGGAGAAGAAGTAATAATTGTATTTAGCGTTTTATGGATTTGCAACAGCGTACTGAAAGGATTAATAGGAACCTCTATGGCAGGTGTTAGTCATATTTGATGTTGGTGGTAAGCTTCTGATGCAATCAAAAGGTATGTTATGACGATTAGTGAAGCGTGTGAGAAGAATTAAACTAGAGTCGGAATAGGGATTGAGTTTATATTATAGAAGAGTGGAGGGTACGGGATGTGTTAATGTCTCTCTTTGTTAAATTCCAAGTTTGTATATGGATGGAATGTTATGTAAGATATTAATATGGTGTGGCTGGTCCTAGGGGAATGGGTTTGATTTTATATAATGTGTGAATGGAAGGGAGTTGGAGTAGTTTCCCCTACCTTATTACATGCAGCCAAGATGTTGTTGGGTTTTGTGTGAAGCAGAATCTAAAGAGAGTTTGTAGTAGGTAATTGGTAGAAGAGATTTGCGATTAAGGTGTGGTAAATTGGAGCATAAGAGGTTTAGAATGTAAACGTAGCATAAGCAGTAAGTGAAATTATGAGTTGCGACGTTGAGGATATACGAGCTTGCTGAGTTAGTGCGTAACGATATTGGCTGAAAAGCTCGGAAAAACTCGTTGGAGATTAACAATCATTAAGCACACAATGATGGGATGAAAATAGCGGATATGCCGAAATTTGATGACAGAGTCGAGAGACTCAGTGAAACGCTTGAGAATGTGCAGCAAGCACCGTGGTCTGAGTTGCACACTTAATATGTTTGCGTCGGTATGTAAGGGCACTAATATCTCTGCATGTAGTGTCCGCTAGGAGAGTCTTACATTAGTGGTATGCTTTGTTAGCCTTACGTGTAATCTCATCACTGTAGTGAGCACTATGAGCTCAAAAGATCATAGAATATAAGCTACAATCGTTCGAGATGGCACAATATCTGTATGGGGTATGGGTGTAGGACAAGCACATCAACACAGTGCAATCGAATCTTCATTCAAAGAATTACAATCGAAAGCGATATCTTAGATTTGCGTTATGGTATCTCAGATGGCACATTCAGGCCACTGGAAGAAGTCCGGTTATGGAGCTCTATAAACGGATGTTATAGTGGCGTGTTGGGAGGAAGACATATCCGAGACGGCTAGGAAGATCAGAGAAAAACAAGTATGAATTTGAGTCAGTAAAGGAGCGGAGAGAAGATAGATGGTCTGGTAGAGCAAGAGACAGAAAAGAATGCATAGATCGAAGAGTAGAATAGGATGGAATAGCTATCTTGTAGTATTGGGGGAGTTATGGTTTGTCCAACTATACTTCTGCATGCAGGATGACCTCAACTATAACTTGAGAAGTCCACATATTGTGCAGGAATCCGTCCATGTGTGGTACTCTGTCTGAAGCCTATATGCTATCGGATTTTCTGAGAGCTGCGACATACGTTCTACACCATATAATGGATAATAATTCAAGGCGAGGTAAGGTAATGGAGCCTATTCACTCCACATTTCTACGCCTTGCATACATTGATTCCTTTACTATAACACTTTTTCTGTTCAGAGAGGTGGCAGATTGTCCTCTTTAATCGTAACACCTCTACTCCGTCACACGGTCTCTGTGTGGGAGAGTAGCACGAGTGGATGAGTGCCACTCATAATTAAAATAAAACCTTATAATACATAATATTATCTTCTCTTATCTATAGTTATCTACCTAAAATCAATATATTGATTTTTCATGATAAATAAAAGAATTGTAGGTAATATCAACAATTCTCTATATACCATTAATAGATTACTAATAATATACACTGACATATATGAGTTAATATTCACTACTAATCATGTATACCTATTATAGTACAGATCACTTACTTATATAAGACCATCTTCTAGAGACTACATAATGATAATACTAATACAATATATAGTATTATAAATATCTTCCTACTATAAATAAATAAATATAAATCATAAAATATATCTCTGTAAAACATTAGACAAAGAGATAATGAACTTTTTATAATATTATATCTAATACCTTAACCCTTGCTGTGTGGGTACTATGTGTGGAGCGTCGATATCACGCACATAGATAGATGCGGCAGTGCTTTCACTCCTTATACTACTAAAATATCTACTACTATCTGAAAATATATTACTTAATTAAAACTATACTTACCATAATAATACGCGCTCTCCATTATACCTTGTTAAATTTTATATATAACACTGTTCGTAACCTCTATTGCTAGCATTTCGCACGTCGAGCAAACTCTATTAGCAAGTCTGCATATGAAATCATTATCTGAGCATAAACCCGTACCTGTTGAATAATACTCTACTTTACTCTCAGCGAGAGAGCAGAGATCAGATTAATAAGACTGAAACACAAAAACAAGAAATCAGAAGTCATATGAATTCACTCATATGATATATTCCTCTCTCTCAAGTAAATTCCCTCACTGGCAACAATAGGTTAATTTACAAGAAAATGAGGCTGAGACATGACTGCAAAACCTGTGAAAATTTCAAGATATCACTAAAGTTTTCCTGCTATAAACGAGAGAATCAGCGAGCAAAGGGAATGGAAATCAGACGCACTGAGAAATAGTGGCTCTGATCACAACCAATTTCTCTTTTACGAAGATATGATGTAGTTATCTAACGAGAAGGGAATTCTTATTTACTCAATTAACTTTACATTGAATAACTTTTTACATTTGTTAAATAAATACCTCATTCCAAAATAATGGATTTTTAAGTTTACCATCCTGCTTTATGTGGTGCTGTGCTCACAAAAAGAACCATTTAGCAAGTAATTAGCCTATATATTATATATATATATAGTATATATATATATTATATATAATATATTATTTTTTCATTCTATATATAGTAATTAATATTTAGTAAATATATATATATTATATATATATATATATATATAAAATATATATATGTATATACGTATATATATATATATATATATATATATATATATTAGTAATTATAGTATATATATATATATATATATAATATATAATATATGATATATATATATATATATATATATATATCATATATATAGTAATAGGCTCATACATTTTATAAATGTCAAAACAAATTTGGATGGCGAAATGAATATTCAGTCAAAAATAAAAAAAAGATAAATAAAAGACGTCCTTACATTAAAATACGTCTTAATATCACATAAAATTAAATGTTGTGATGAAATTCAGTTCTTGGAAATAAGAGAAAATAGTTACCTAGAACAGCTCCGGTAAGAAGTGGCGGTCATTTTGGCCTCTCTGCAGCGATTTCGTGGCCAGTTACCCCTGCATGAGAGGGGCCAACATATTATGATTTGTTTCTTGAGAGAGTAGAGCAGCCGAAGAAATTGTTATACCGCGGATACCATTGCTTTAAGATTAGGGGGGCTTTAAGTGCCTACAGGGCCTGAGCGAATCTGAATAAATGACATAAGTGTGGTCTTGGTTAGGAAATAAAATTCGAGAGAGGGCAGCTACTATAGCCATTAATTCTGCCGCAAAAATTGAACCTTGATGGGGGGAGGGTATGGGAGAGGTTGCGGTGACAAAAGACAGCAGACGCAACCACAGTGACCATGTTTTAGAGCCGTCAGTAAAAACTGGAGTAAATCCATCACGAACTGCGGAATGAGGCAGGAATGATGCCTTTAATAAGGCATCGGGGTAGCTAGATTTTTAAAGAGAGGTCAGGACCAGGCAAAAGTTGGGGCAAGAAATAGCTAAGGTGTATACCCTTCTTCATAATAGAACAGGAGCACCTTTTCGCAAAGGGATGTTGAGGAAGTTAAGGATGTTGTAAACTATGTTTGCAAATGTCCAGTAAGGAGGAATCTGAGGTATCTCTGGCGAATCGGTGTCAGAGCAAATGGTTTTGGGGTTTGAAAGCGAAGAAATATAACTTGTGCACATGATGTATTCCCTTCGAAGAGAAAGGATTCAAGTTCAAGGCTCACCTGGGAGGACGATCGGAAGGATTCAGTGGAGGTACGGATCGCCTCGTTTTAGATGGGATCTAACGGGTGTGGTAGGGTTGGGAAGGCCTCACCGTATACTACGGTGTCATAGTCCAATGTTTAGTGTTTACTGTGCGGTGCGTATGTTAGGTGGTTATCTAGAATCAGGCCTAGAAATTTGACTTCTGAAGTTACATTTAAGGATAGGTTCGCTGGAGGAAGGTGAAAGGTTCCTTGACTATCTTTTTCCTTTTTCAATGGAAGCCATTGGAATTACCATTATAAAATATTTTAAATAGCTAGTTGAAATTGACTTTCAAGAAATGGCAGCTTGGCACCGGCAATATACAGCGTCAGGTCATCAGCATAGAGAGAAAAATTGACCGTCGCTGGGATAGTAGTAACGATGTCACTGAATCTGAGAGCAAATAATAATACACTTGAAACACTACCCTGCGGAACGCCTTCATCCAGAGTAAAGTGGCGTAATAGAACAGAAGAGCACCGAATCTAAATGAATCTGTCTGACAGAAGGCATTTAATAAAGATAAGGAGCTATCCTCGGAAACTGAACAAGTGGAGTTTAAGGTGAGCTCCAGTTCTCCACGTTGTGTCACAAGCTTTTTCAAGGTAAAAAAAAGACACCAAGAACCATCCACCAGTTTAGAAGATTTCCCAGATGTCATGATCCAGTTTTAACAAGAAATCCTCGGTCGAACGATTTTGCGGAAACCAAACTGGAAGTTTGAGAAAGCATGGCGATTCTCTAGAACAGGAATAAAGAGGATTGAAACCATTTTCTCCATTTAATTTACAAGTAGACAGGTTCAGCGAAAATTGATATTTAGTTGCCCTCCAACATCGGATCTTTCCCAGTTGGAAATAGGGATTACAGAAGCCGCAGTCCAAACAGATGCAAAAAAAAGATTTGGATCCAGATTCTGTTATACAAATTCGGTAAGAACTCTGATGCAGAAGGGTGAATATGACAGAGCATAATGCACGAAATCATGTCTGGGCCAAAGGCACCGTCTAGACTATTCGCCAGTACAGTTTGATACTCTGCAAATGTAAAAAAGACGGTTACAAGCATGATCTTCCCTTTTAATGTTGAAAAGCCTGGCGGTACAGTGTCAATTTTCAGAGTCTGAAGGGCTTCAGGATGGCGGGAACAGCTCGAGTTGTTAGAAAAACTATACACCTAATGGCACTGCAACAACGCGGAGCAGATATCATTTCGTGTTATACAGGCTCAACTTTTGAACGTGAAACAGTGACTGTGGGTGAAGAGCTGTTGGAGTGGCAAGATATTTCTGTGCAAACATTTCTACACTGAAGCAAAGGGGAAGTTGGGAGTTGACAGTAGAAATATAAGTTCGAAAGTATTGTTTACGTGTTTGACGAATAATTCGACGAAATCTCGCCGCCACTGCTTTGAAAATAAAAATGCTTGAGATGATGCGGGTCCTTTTGTATCGCCTGTTGAGTTTTTTCTTCCCCCGGTTAGGTTGTACACAATCTAGGGAACACCAGGGCAAACGCCTGCCTGCGGAAAATCAAGCAATGCAAGCTTCTGCTTTGTAATGATAACTTGCTGTAAGAAGTTAAAGACAACATCAATGGTCGGAAACCGCTTGTTGAAAGGAGAAAGTGAAATAGCTGTGGTCTGATGAAAACGAGCCCATTCTGCTCGGTTATCACACCAGCTAGAATTGGGTTTTAACATTGTACTCGGTGCAAGCTCATTTAAGGCTATTGGGTAATGGTCACTGTTTATAAATAAAATAATCAAAGTGGGACTAGGTAAAACGACCCATAAGAGAATGGGAGCAAAAGGAAATATCAATACAGGAAGAAAAGTGTGAATATAAACGTGCATATTTAGGAGGTCCTGTGTTAAGGCATCCCATATAAAAAGGTGTTAAGAGATCAATAAATATCTTAGACGAGATGACAGAGTCTCACCATAAGGGGTGGATAAGGTTGACGTCTCTTAGTATAACAACTGAAGTGGGGAGCTATTAAAAAGATCAACTAAATTGGCATTTGTAAATTCATTACTCGAAGCTAAGTACATCGAGAGGACAGTAAGATCAGTAGACAGATGAATGCATGCTCCCACTGCATGAACTCTACTTTTGAAGAGGGACAGGAGGTTAGCGGCGATTTATATTCCGACCGTTGGAAGAGGTCAGGGTAGCATAATTTAAGTTCCTGCAAACATAATCACATAATATGCAAACATAATATGTTTATTAGTTGAATAAGTTCTTCAAAATTTTGATAGTAACCACGACAATTCTATTGAAGGAAGGTTTCCATGCTATGCTTTTAAAAATATTATGAGGATGATCTTTTTGAGACAATTGTCTTTATGTAGCTAGGGGTAATGTTGAAAGTGAATCCAGATGCGGAGAAAAGGCTGAGAAGTGGGTCTCGACGAGGAGTAGCAACAAATCCTGGTTGTAAGGAATAGTCGTACATCAGAGATTTGGGATGTACGACCGTTTTTGGCGGGGAGTTTTCAGTAGTATTTGGTGGAGGGACTTCGCCATGAATGCCAAGTTGAGTTCAACCAAGTCCATCTTAAGTAAATTTGGTTGGTAATTGAAAGAGCAACGGCTCAGTTGATCTTCCTGCGCTGCGAATAATGAGGTAGTTGGAAGAGCAACCAAAATGCTCATGTTTATAAATGGAAGCGATATCAGAAACTAGCAAGCAAGCAGATTCAAAAATGAGTGGAGAATATGGGAATGTCTCCTTGGAGGCAGTGTAAGAATGATGACACTTGGAAAAAGCTGTCCACTTTTTCTGCAAAGGATAGTTGGATGTTGCGCATATTGGGATTCATTATGGAATTCGTTGGGTTACGGAGGTCTGACGTTAGAGACTTTGTCAATGAGCTATCAATTGGGTGATTTTTTAAGGCTGGACAATTTGAGTTAAGATATGGAACATCTAGATCCCCTTTTATGCCACCAACCGATTAGAACACTTGAAGTGCTTTGGGTGTTTGCTTTGAACGGTTTTCCATTCATCTCTCTCGAATTAGACAGAGTGGGTCGTCATATCAGGCACCATTTGGGACAATGATCCATTTTCATCCGCTAAGGCTAGAATGCCGTATTAGAGAGTGCTGGATTGTAGGAAATTTGGGAAGAGTGATTTATAGAGGATTCAGCACTAAGAGCCGGCAATCAATCTGCAAACCTATATCTACGTACGAGGGCTCCGTATTTGTGCGTATTGTTTTCCGAGACTGACGAGTTCAATTGTGATTGTTTGGGAACAATCCAATGAATTCGCTGTTTTTGTCTCAGGAATAGACTTGAGAAGAGGTCTTTTCTGAGTTGCATTTTTTACATCTGGGGGTCAGTGTCTTTGGTTTTCGAAATTGAGATATTTTGTATTTTAGCGAATAATCTTTAGCTGGCTGAGGTATAATTTCTTTGTTTTTAGGAACATATTTTTGAGGAAATTGAGTAATGGTGGGACACAGATCAGGAGACATAGGCGTAGGCCTCTTATGTAAGTTTGGCGAGGGTATGAGACAGTATCTTTGCAGGAAATGCTCTCCAAGCTTTGTATTGAATGAAGCAACTTAATTTTATTGCTAATTGATTGAAAACTAGTACTCGGAGTATGGTTGTTGATGGTATTTGAACGGAAGGTTGGATCAAGGGCTGCTATTGGATTATTTGAGAATTCGGTAGTATAGTCAATGCAGGCATTCAGGTTGCAGTAACTGCTTGAGTGTCGCTACAATTTAGGGAAAGAGTTCTACTGGAATGGACTGTGTCGGTGGATTAACACGCGGAGGAAAGGGGCTGTTGCAATTGTAGCATAAGATTATCTTTGTCTTGTGAGATATTTGTCTTGAGGCTGGTTGTTTATGCGCATTTTTCTGCTCAATTTTTTGTATGGTACATAACTCCAAGATCTCATGTTCAAACAGGTAAGACGAAAATTTTAAGGAAGAGGCACTGTGGGGTGTTCCACAGTTTTTGAAGTGTAGTATTTTTTTCACAGGAATTGTGAAATTCATCTCCGGAGACTGTCCATATATCAGGTCTCCTACGGTATTTTCGGGGATGATGAACCAAACCGTAGACATTTAAGAGTAACATCTGGGTCGGGAAATAGACGTAAAAACACTGCAAGCTGTAAACCCCTGACTTATATATATCGATTTACCCTTAGGTTACAAAGGTCAGGGCTGTAAGCAAGGATTTAGAGCCGGTATCAGGCAAGTTCCGACGAGGGGGGGAAATCTAAAAAGGAGGGTGTGATTTAATCATCATTAACAAGGGAAAGTAAGAAAAATGCACCCAAAAGACGATGTTGATGTAACAAAAGTTATGCTATTAAATCTCGCAGATTTTGTAACGAAGAGGGGAGGAAATATATTTAATATACTTTGCTTACCAGATGAATTTTAAACTTAAGACCCTGATACATGGATAAATAGAGATGATTTTATAGCATCCCAAGCAATAGAGAACTCTTCAGCAACAACAAAGGATCATGCGGAACGAGATGTTGCATTAACTCAAGAATGTACAACATCTGAACATTTCAAAAATGAGGATCAGCTCCAGTATGCTCGTCAAGTCATTGAGAATAATGGAAAACAATATC
Source organism: Trachelipus rathkii (assembly GCA_015478945.1). Classification (NCBI taxonomy): domain Eukaryota; kingdom Metazoa; phylum Arthropoda; class Malacostraca; order Isopoda; family Trachelipodidae; genus Trachelipus; species Trachelipus rathkii. Next base: position 58,872 of record JABUQX010032731.1, read on the forward strand.
CAGACGTAAAAGATTTGTTTTCTATACTATCTACAATAATAAAGTTTTGGATTTGCATTATTATTTTTAGGAGAAATATTTCGTTATTTTTTTAATTAAAAAACTTTTGAAATGTTATATACACTTTGCCGAATATCTATAAAAAAAAAAAATCCCTCCCGATGGCAATATAAATTTTAAAACAGTAGCTATGCAAAAGGTTAACAATTTGCTATAAAAATTTATTGAGCAAAAGTAATAAATATATATAATAATGCTATGTCATGGAAATTATAACTTTCTCGGAGTAAGGGCAGCCTGAACTCTGAAAAAGGCAACTTTTGCTGCAACAACTTCTGGGGCATCATTTTCGTAGATGAAATGTCTGAACTCAGCAGGAACGAGAGTCCTGGGGTCAACTATTGCTCCTTGGTGTGCAATTGTGTTTGGCTGGCTTCTTACAATTGCATTAGGGTTGTTATATCCAAAATGAGTAATAAGGGTTGTTGTGGGAAAGGAGTTCACTGCAGAATTAATACTCTTTCCACTGCTTGGGTCAGATTTTGGGGTTTCTTCTGGTTTTGAGACTTCTTGAACTGGAACTTCGTTTGTTATTACTTCAGAAGGTGTTTCAGCTACGCTTAATGAGGTTTCTGGGAGAATAATCTCTTCTTGTTGAGGAGCAGGATCTGTAACTACTTCTGGTTCTACTACTTCTGGTTGAACTACTTCTGGTTCAACTACTTCTGGGACAAGTACTTCTGGTACAACTTCATCTACAACAGAAGGTTGGGGTTCAGTAGTTTCTTCTGCTCTGATTTCCTGAGCTTCTTCAACAACAGGCGATGGATCAGTGGTTAATTCAGTTTCCGACTGTGGAGCTGCTTCTTCTTGAACGGCTTCTTCCTTTACAGCAGCACTTGGAAGTGACTCCTCTACGACCTCTGAAGCTACCGAATGTATCTTTATATAATAACCTCACCTTTCACTCAACTCTTCCTAATTTAGATATCTGGAATATCTATACCTACTCCTCACTTTCTTTCCTATCGCCAGTACGCTTTCGGCGTACTCTAGTAGGTCTACTGGCAATATAACTTTCCTATCTAACCGATATTTATTAGGTTCTATCGCTTATAAGGAACTACTAGTAGAGACTTGTCAGTATATAATAATAGAGTAAAGTTGAGCGCTATTGACATATATTCTCACTCACAATAAAACATTTACATTGGATCAGTGATATAGAGAAATAATTATATATTTATGGCACGCTTCACTGCTCTCAAGCTCCCTCCTTTGGGTTTCCTCCTCTTTTGTAATACTGCATATATATATAAACTTTAACTTATGTCTATAGTTCTTATTACTGTCAAGTCGACTCAATATATATTAGTGTGCTGTTGTTGATGGAGTCACTAACTTCTGTATTTATTTATCCTTAGATCCTGAAAGGTTGATCTTCAGAGTATATCTCACTAGTCTTTAAATTCCTATTTTATTTCCTCACTTTTATAGTTCTCAAATGATCTTTCACTCACTGTGCCACCATCTAATACTCTATATTACCATACTTACATATTGCCGAGTATGATTCGACTCCCTTCATTTCTTTCAACTCATTTACTCATAATTTACTGTCTACCCTCATTATTATTACTTCTAGTAAATTGTGCCTCTTCTGTCTATTTAATCTTTTATCGATTATATTCTCGCTTGTATATCTTTTACTTTGAAATATAATCACAATTTCAATGTGGGGTCCTCGTCTCTCGTCTATTGTGTACCAATTTTTCCTTCTCCTGCAAAATGTACGTTCTTGTCTTCATATCTCCCTTCTAAAACACCTTTCTACTATTTCCTTATTCTTCTTTCTCACTCGTGTGATTCTCTCGTCTCTCTGTGATTAGACATTTGAACATCTATTGGTCTTAAACATAAACAAAATAAATTCGTCTTGTAAACCGTCACATCATATAACTGAGTATTGCATAGGGCGTACCTCATAAGAAGCTGGTAGTAGGTTTTTTAGTATTAGACTTGTGACGAAATTTATTTTTTACCTTACTTCTTCAGCTACTCCAGTGATTTATATATTACAAGGATTCATCAGCTCACCTATTGTATGTAGTTACTGGTTCGCATATCTAGTAGGGTCTGAGCTCTCATGTGGTTTATTCAACCCGGTACTTTGGTACTAGAGTCTCGAGTCAAAGTACAACAAGGCTAATAAACTGTTCTGTACTTTCTGGTTCACCTTGATATATCCCTCTACTATATTTTATATCGGTATCGCTAAATGTTAGGTATGTACTTTTATATCTCTTTTCTATAGGTATAACCGCGGCAAGTGCTCATTGGAGCCGACCATTTATCCACCACCAAATATAGCTGATATATAACCAACTCCCACTTATATTACGCGCTCACGCCTCATATATATAAAGCACATATATGAGTGTATATATATCGGTGCTGTGTCCTGCGCGTTGATATTTGTGTTGATATATTGGTAACTCCAGGCTAGTCGCTCATTGCGGTCGCTTTACTTTACTTTTACCTACTACACTACTTCTTGATTTTGTTGGATAATAACTTTACTTCCGTCTTCTCTATGTGTTTTACCGTATATTCTGAAGATATATATTTTTAAATCTTCTCCTCACTTTAGGCCATAGACGTCTTTTGCTTCATCTGCCTCGTAAATTTGCTATAGCGGGTTGAAATTATTATTGAGTGTTAGCAACACTTCACTATCCTTTGAATAAAAAAAAATTGAATGATTGTAGTATAGCAAAATGAATAAAAGGAATAAAGGAATATATATATAACAGACTGTTGATTATAACTATTATGATTGTATCCCAAAAGATTTAATATAAAACGTTATCATCAGAAAAAAATAAATTAATTTATAGGTGTAAAAATGTGAAGATATGAAACGAAGTCTCAGTGAATTAAACTATATAGAATTATTTGTTGGAAAAGTAATGACAAATTTATATGTTTTTTAAAAGGATAATTTGATAAATTAAAATAGAAATTTAAGTTATATTTAAGATAGGTATAAGTAAAAAGTTGCCAAAATATAAACACTAATAAACTAATTATGTAAGTCGGCTACACACATGTGGCGATCGACAAACTTTTTAAGTCAAATTTTATTTTGATGTCATTTTCCATAAAAAATGAAAAACATTTGTGCAAATACAGCATAAGCGACGCAGAAATAAAAAAAAAACCCAGAATAATTGAATAACCTTATATTAGTAACTATTTAAGATAATTCTACTAGCATATTTTTAATCTCCACTTTGTTTTGGTTAATATTGGATATATATAAATAATAAATTATATAGATAAATTATGTGACCCTCATAAAATTTCATTTTTGTTTCACTCCTACTAATATCCCTATAGCCTATTACTCCTATATTATATATATCTCAAGCAATGAGTCTTACCAACACCCACTCACTCGGGCTAGACGCCTTACCTGTGTACTCTATAGTGACTTCGGTGTATATTATACATCATATTTAATTATTGTACAATTAAAATCATCTATCACTGCTAGAAATCACGCTAAGTTTATGCAACAGTGTAAATAATGAGTGTGTATTTATTATGTGACTATGAGAATTCCCATATATCTATAGTATAATTATTCTCATTTCATCTATTAACGCTCTGATCTGAAATTTAATATTCTAAAAATAATAAGGTCTTTACTTGTATTGCTGTGAAGCCTACGCTGAATCCGGTCGATATATTGCATAGAAGTATTATTGAGATATAAGATCTCAGTATTATTTTTCGTGATGTCAGATAAGAAAATTAATGTCGTTTTGCTATGATTCGATATCGCTTATTTGAATCAATTGTAGAATGACAAAGCCGAAATAAAATGCGCTCTAGAATTGACTACTATGACCAAATATTATCTTTTCTTTATATTTATTCTATGGCTATTTTGAGATCTATTTTGCTCGCGTGTTTGTTAATAGTCTTCTGCTCCGGTTTTTCGCTCTAAAATGAGCAAAGTGTTGATTTGATGTGCTCTCTATTTTATTTATATACGCATTTCGCTTATACAATACTATCACATGTGATCTCAAATTATTCGTCGTAACAGCGGGAGATCAGACTCTTCGTGATATTTAGGCTAAGTATTCATCTGTATAACATTTAACTAGCTACTCGTTGTTAAAAGATATTTATTATTTTATTTAAATATTTACTCACTTCGTCTAAAAAATTTATTTAACTTAAGATATTCTTTGATGCTCATAATAATAATGGACACTTAAAGCGACGTGGATGTAGGAAGGATATAACTAATTATATGAATGGTTGATATAAGCCAGTAGTACAGAGCTGGAGCCAAGATTATACGGTAGCTTTCGCTCTTCTCGAGAACTTCTTGAGTCATTTTGGTGTACGACTAATGATAATAGTTGGAATAACTATAACTCTTCAAATATTTGTGTCAGGAGTCTGTGGAGCTAGAGTAATTGTTATTCTCTCCTAAGGTAAAGCTCTCACGGGGTCTCACTCGTGAGTCGAGATTATTTCCTCGGAGTGAGTTCTTGTGTGGATGCAAGAGCTAAACGTGATATATCCTGGTAAGCTCTGGTATATATTAATATATGGTCGGATATATCGAAATTCCCTCTCAGAGCCAACCCTAACTACATAATATACACTCGCTCTCCACTCCCTCACCCCCCTCCACTCACCCCTCACACTCACCTACTCACCTCATCTCCACCCCACTCACTCCCCCCCCCCTCCTCTCACTCCCCTTCTCCCCACCTCACTCACTACCTATTCACCCCCCCCCCCTCCCTCCGGTACCCTCACTCCCCCCCCCCCCTCACTCACTCACCCTCCCCTACTACCCGCTCAATACTACCCCCCCTACCCTCACCTCCACCCCCCCCCCCCGCCCCCCTCTCACCTCACCTACTCACTCACCTACCTACTCCTCCTCACTACTCTTAACCTCTCTACCTCTACTCCACCCTCCTACTCACTCTCTCATCTCACTCATCACCGCGCTCCACCTCACTCCCTCACCCCCCTCACCCCCTCACTCACCTACCTCACCCTGGGTAGCATCAGTAGATTCGCGTCTACTCTCGATTTCAATATATATATGTTTAGTTGTAAAGGATCGCTTAAGAACCTCGGCTATTCATATATGGTGTATAGTTAAATAAAAATAAAAAAAATCTTTCGTTCATTAAAAGTTTTTATATATTCGTATCTAATATATAGTGTGTTTTATAAATATGTTATATATATTGAATAGAAAGATAACCCATACTAGGTGTGGAGTTCATTTTTAAATACAATAATAAACCCTTAACGAATGGTAAACTACTGAAATTTACAAAGATAATAAAATATGGCTAATCTATAGACGTGTATTATGCGCATAATACTATTACACTATATATAAAACTGTATGATGATTAATAATGTACTAACATTACTATGTGAAAATAGTTTTATAAGTTTTAATTAATACTTAAAATATTAATAATATATTACTAAAAATTAGTATATTTGATTTATATATAATTTATATATTATAATTATATAATTCTATTTATCTCTAGTATATTGTGAATAATAGCTGAAATAAAATATGTGATGTGATAATGTGTAATATCACTTAATATCCCCTCATATATATTGGTCCTCGACTTATAATTATTAATATCTCTTATATAATTCTAGTATACTTTTTCACTATTATGTGGATAATATATTATTATTAGTAATAAAAAAATGTGATATTATTAAATAATATAATAAAGATCAAATACTAATATTTTTATATTAATAGTGATTTATTTTATAAAATGTGAATTTTATCACTCATCTTCAATATCACTTCCATATTTTATTATCTAACCTAAATTATATCAATATTTAATAACTTAATATATATGTACTCGATATATTTATAATATAATATTATATTAATAAATAGATTTTATATAATATGTATTTATTATGAATTATAATTAATTTATTAATGATAACTAACTGTAATATATATATATATATTAATATATTATATATATACTTGTTATCTCATTATATTATTAAAATACATATATACATATAAGTAGTAATATAAAGAGGAAGTAACGTGAGCGTAAGAATGAGGTTGTAGGGAAGTATTACATAATAGTATTGAACTTGCTCACACGTGATATACTACCTTGAGGAGATTTGACAACTTGTTAGTAGATATTTGGTATTAATAATATTAGAGATGATTAACGCGAAGATACAGTCGTATTTTCTGATGTTATTATCTTGTGCATATAGTGGTGAAGGTGAATAGAATGTCTCGATACGTTACGGAAGAGTGGTAAAATCAGATTTTTAAATGTATTGTAAGTAATATTGGTATGAGAGAGTATGTCTATGATACTGATTATAATAATTTGATAGTGAGTGATATTTTAGAAACTACAGCACTTAGAGAGCTTGTTAAATTATTTATGTCAGCTATTTTAGGTCTTAACACATTTTGCACGCCTTTGTCAGATGTGTTAAAGCTATGAGAAGATGTTTGCAACTTGATACACCTTCTAAAAATAGTCAAAATATTCCTAACATCTGTGTTTGTATTTTATATATATAACGATTTTGGATTCTATCAAGCCTTCCCTATGTGCTCTGCAATAAACAAAAGGAAGATAAGATGGCGGAAAATTCAATAAAACGCCTTATTACATCATATATATGTAATATTTTGTTAAATGAGTATTTCGTACGTGATAAATAATGAACTCATCTATATTTTATTATTAGTATTTGTTTCCTTATTCAAACTATGCTAGGTTGTCTTACCCAGTTATGAAACTAGATTTTTATTTTTTTTCTATTACTTTTAACTCAAAGTACCTAATTTTGAAATGATTTAGTAAAACAGAATTGGATTTTTGGAAGTTAAAACTTAAGTGAATAAGCTCCATATATAATAGAATTAGGATATAGGCCCTTAAGATCAGCCTATATATATATAGGAATTAGGAAATAGGCACATGTTATAAACACTCTAATAATAGAATTAGAAATAGGTGCACTAGTATAAGAACCTATATATGTTTAAACTATAAGTAAATAATAGGACTAGATAAAACTCTAATAATATAATTATTGATAGTAAGTCTAATTATATAATATAGTTTTATATCTTAAGTTAGTATTTGTGTATCCTCGTCTATAATACCGTCTCATTTAGAAAATTGAGTATCAGACTAAAAACAAAGGAGTATTACTCACTCCAGACCAATAGAAATTCGGAGCGATAGACGGACTTAGGAAAGGAGAATTCGATCCTATCATTTGTCTATCATTAAAAGAGCCTTACCGCCGCGCTTCTAAGAGTGATACAACCAAGATAGAGGCTATGTCACAATATCACAGAGAAATCACTCAAGATACTACCTCGGGTAAACTTCTCAGCATCAACAAGCCACTCGAGAGTGACCGCAGGATGCATACCACCTGCCGTAATTTTTTCATTTTGAGCATAACTAGCATTGAGTATAGACTCGCATTGCATTACAATAAACACTTATATGCACATGAATATCACAACGAAAACTCCAATCAGATATGAATGTAATCCTGTCTTATATAGTGTGTTTCATAACCCAATGAGTCGTTCATACTCACATAATATGTAACATTGATATAGAGCATAGACACAAGTAGGGAGTGCTCAACACGCAGATATTCCCTTTGAAAGTGAATACTCTATCTTCCTGTAAGTGGACAGGGCGAGTTGTATAGCGCAGGATCATAGACTCTAAACGTGTTGAACTGCCCTGGCTTCTACTACTGCTCGTGCAGTTCAGAGATACGACATATTCTTTGTGGTGAATTTTTTTATCGGGACTTTATTTTGTCTATATAAAAGATAAATGCATTGTTGAATGCAGAATATCTAGTACTCTTGTGAGCTTATATAAACAATTTTATTCTTCTAAGTATAGGAGACTATGAAAAACTCCTGGTACCCTGAGAAGGGTGATAACCAATGCAGCTGTTAATACAGGCAGTGTTAGACATCATGCTGACTAGATTATTAAAGAAAGAAGAAGTGAAATCGAAGACATTGTATCTTCCATTTAGACGGCCTCATCAGCATATCTCATATTATGTTCCTCATAATGTAAAGATTTTTGAGAGATTTGTGCCATAGTGATGGAGTTGTTATTCAACATATTATCCCTCATATAGTGTATTAGAGCTCATTATTCAATATAGTAAAGTGACCAGATATAAAAAATTAAGACAGTTGTAACCAAGTGTACTCGCATGAAAGTTCTGTGTAGCGTGTGGAGTTCTCTTTCGCGGAGGCATCTAAGATATCATACAGCTAGATATGATCAGTGCGGTCTCTGTATCGCTGCTTAGGTAAAGAATGGAAAAGTTAGCCATAGTATCCCATGAGTATAAAGTGATGAACAGGGTTCGTACCTACTATCTAGATAAGCTCATTCGAACAAGTCATCAATTGGAGTAATTATACCATATATAATGAGTAGGGTTCAAACACTATTCTCTGGTGAGTTAATTATATTCTGATTGACACCGATTTGATAGAAAGCGTAAGTGAATAAGATTATTCTTAATAAATATATGTACATAAGAAATGGATTGCAGATGTATATTTTCAAGTTCCTGAAGAAATAATTAAATACCTCAGTAAAGAAATGCAATATTTTTTAGATAAATAATAGTGATAAATTCAATAACTCATAAAACAAGAGTTAATGCTTTTATGTTAGCGATAGATGAACAAGTTTTTATATTTCTTGAAAGAAAATGATAATAGAGATAATTAAAAGTAGGTTATTTATAGGTTTAATTATAGGTATTGAAAATAATACAATAATCAAATGAATATGTATATATAGTTATTTATATAACTCTATATATATATATACTTAATTGTATATTAATGACATTTCAGTCAATAGTGTTAAAAATTTAGCAAATTAGTGAGTCTATGGAGCAAATGTTGTTAGGATATGGATAACAATATTATGAAGTTAGTACAATTAGATTGTATTAATAGATAGAAAATAATATATATAAACAATTTTTTTATTAATAATATGTAATGTTTGGTATGTTCTTACTTTGAATACTATAGTATAAAATTTATTTCTCATAGTAATATTGGCAGTCTCATGATTAAGCATTGTCTTTGGTAACATGAATTTATCTAGGATCAAAGTTATATATATATGTATGTAGATTTATGCTTAAGACAATAAAGCTTATTACAAAAATGGATATATATACTGATACAATAACCAATGGGAAGGGCTAATTCAATATAAGTTGAATAATGCAAAGCTAATAAAGTTCTATACCTATATATATATATTATATACTAAGAAGATAATAAATGCATATCTTGAGTTGCTACACAAGTAGACTCTTAATTCAGTATAACACCCAATATTAATACAATGTAATTCGAATTGAGGGACATTACTTGAGCTGTATTGCATTTTTTCAAGATCTTCTTTAGATTCACGCAAGAAAACTATGATTATATAGTTGGGACTAGATATATTGATTTCTGTCTCATATTAATTAAATATATTATTTATCATTTATATTTTATATAAATTATACTACATTTATTATTATGATATTAACAGAAATTTATTGTTATATATTACACGTGTAGTTAGTTAGTTTATTAATTAATTTGTAGTATTATAATTGTTCACCATTTGTCTATAGTGTATTGTTAGGTGATAATAGATTTGTTATAATAGTAATCTTATTGATCTATAGGAATAAATGACTTTGCAGAAGTATGTGTTTGTGGATACTATTTGTCTCATAAGAGTATAAGAAGTTAATCTAGACTTTATCATCGCGAGGCTCTATTATCATAAGTGATTTTGATTTTTATTTTAATATTTAATTAATATAAAAAATATAATTATTCTCATATTCTTTTAATTAATCAATAATGACTAATTATACTATAATATTCATTTACTTTAATAAATAACTAATAAAAATCCTCATATGTTTGTATGATAAAGTACGATGTGTGAGCTCTATATTTATTGAGATAATGAAGCTCAAAGAACTGATAGCGAATAAAAAGCGAACACTTCTCATATCGAAGAAGGTTGTGTAATATTCTAAGAAGTGACAAGTGCTTAGTATATTAGTATTTAAAATCTATTCTAAAGTAATTATTAATTTCTACTAGAGGGCTAGGTGCGAAAGACAGAGGGAGCATGTCACCGTTTATATGAAAATCTGACTTAGTTGATATATATGCTCCTGCGCAACAGAGGTCTCATATGGTACTTTACGAAACGTGTTATTATTTCTGTCAAGTTAAAATTAAGTTTAGATATATGTGGGCTTTCAATAATTAATTAACATGCTAGTCTATGCAAACGGGATTCATTTTTGATATTATGTAAAAATAGAACGAGGAATTATCGCGCATATACGCATAGGAGAAATACGGCACGCTTATTTTGAAATATCTGGTATAGATATATGATGAAATACTACAGAGTGCAGATTCAGTTTACAGTATATAGACTAGCTGTTAGTCGAGTAGAGACAGCACTCCGAGACGCCAGCGCCTCGGTAGTGTAGAGATTATCGCACGTAATCCGAGAAAAGATAGAATAAGTTAGATCCAAAAGTGCTAAAATCATGATGTATATCTAATTAATTGGTTATGATGGAGATTAAAGCTACAGAATATATGATCAAATAGATCAATATTATGATTACAATAAACATAACATTAAATATTTTTGTGATTTAATTAGTCAGATATGTTATTATGTCATATGAATAATGAGTTAAATGAACTTCTCAAATTAGATACAAAATTAGATGATAGAATAAATATCTCAGTTATAAAAGATAAATATAAAAAAAAGAATTACAAATTATAGAAAATACAGAAACTGATGACAGTATATATATTATACAGCATACGTGATATAAATTATTTTAAATCATCACATACAGAAACAGAATATCTTTAGAAAAGAATATACTGTATATAGCAGATTCACAGATTATATTTGGTAGTCTGATACACAAGAATATAGAATTCTCTAGATATCAGATGATATACAATAAATTTCCAGTATAAATATTATATAGACAGAATAAACGTTCGCAAATTAAATAAATATTATGCAAAGTATAAGTACAAAACAGAAAAAATTGAGATAGAAGAATACTAGAATAACCATCTCAAAATATGTCCAAAATCAAGCTTTTGATTGACTATAAACCGTATAAAAAACATTACCTATGTGATTAGAGAGTATGGGTTCATAGCAGCAATCATAGTCATAGATGTCGGGAGTAATGAGCCTAGTGCAGAGTATTCATGGTAGAAGTGAAAAAAAGATATTGATTTTGGTGAGTATATAAATTCTACACGTAATAGATATCATGTGGGTCATAGCATAATAAAGAAATAAAATTCTGTGATATAAGAAAGAAAAAACTGCTATTAGTGAAGGGAAGGACTACTCAAATGATATTTACCACCAGCGTAGAAAAACCAATTGAAAACAAAATGGATTTATAAAATTAAAATGAATTCCAGATGGTACATGATTTGATCAAAATAATTAAAGCTATAATTAAGTTGTCAAATAAAGGGTATATATTAGACAGCATATAAAGGAATTGACTATGGCTAAATAATATTTACAGTTCTATAATGAATAGCAAATTAATGATACTAGTATAGTGATCACTTAATAGTATTATTAGTGACGAATACTATAGAAATATTAATGTCCCATAATACAATTTGATGTTTCTTACATGACTTATTCCTTTATGTAGAAATTTTAATCAGATAAGAATTAATATATGAAACAATCACCCATAAGGTTATATTGAAATGAATGGGACTAAGACCTAAAAGTTATTAGTGACAAATATTATATAATATAATATAGTATTTATTATATTCTTATAGTAAATTTGTGCAAAGCTGAACTAGATGCTATAGTAAATGAAAGGTAATACTTTAGATATAACTTTTTCTTTCAATAATAATCGATTTTGTATATGAGTAATAAAAACCTAAAAAGTAAATGAACATAACAAAGCTTTAACATTAATAAAGATAATCAGTGAGATATAATTGGAGACATAAATCTACATATATACTTGTATAATTTATTATAGTTTAGATGATTGACTAGTTTATGTGACTAATATTCTCAACAATAGTTCAAGCGAATTAGCATAGTTAGATTGCATTGATAGGAGGAAAGTAGAAGAGAAGAAGGAGAGTGTCAAAATGAGGCGACGCAAGAAAATTTTTGGAAACAATTAAAAAAAGAAGAACTAGAAAATAACATACTCAAACCTGCAACATTTTTTTGAAGGGAATTGGATGAAGAATGATTGAAGAGAGATCGCAACAGAGAGTGAGATAAAAAGTTATTGAAGTCTGGGCTTCGCAAAGTAAAAAATATTTAGTCAGGTCTAATTGCTATATAGCGTATATATTATATATATATTACGTGAGCTAAGTAGATGATACTTCGGTAACTACCTTAAGGCATATAAACTTAGGTTCCCGATATTCACCCTTAATCGCACTTTATTGAGAAATTTTGGTAATGACTGACTAGCTGTAAATTATAATTTAAATTATGTCGTGTATGTCATGTATTCGTGAGGAGATAATTGGTGAAAACTTAGAAAAAGGAAATAATAAAGCTTTGAGAACGGGTTTGAAAGCTATTTTCGTAAAGACTAGAAGAGGTTCCTTATTAAGTATGGTTTTAGATGAAAATACGTGCTTCGCAAGTCTAGAATCGTAGTTCGTGGTGAGGTGAGTGTCGCAGAGACGGAGGAGAAAACTACAGATATCTCAAGATAGAACTATGGAAAGTGATTAGTCGAATCTCGAAGTGCAGAAAACTATGTGAGTGATATAATGAATGTAGTCTATGGTTGAACTATATAATGATATTCCTTCAACATTGCATATTGAGTTATATACTGGTTTGTTTTAGCTACAAAAGAGTGTTAACTGTCTTCTCAATTCTAAATAGGAATATAGCTGCAATAAGTATATGAAGAGATGTTCCGCAATTGTAAGAATAAGAATGCAAAAGTATGCGCTTGACTAATTGGAAATTAATAAGGCCAGTGAAGTATAGCCTCGGAGAATATGCCCGACTCTGTAGACTGCGCCAAAATAATATAATTTTAGACACTTTTTGAATTCGTAAGTTTACACATTTTCCATTAAGTTAACTTGAGAACATACTCCTTCGAACTTCATACTTGTTGTAGAAAATATATTTCTTTCCTGTCACTAATATAGATATACGAGAATGAGTATAAATATTTTATTAGTTTATATAGAGAAATTATTCTGATTAAATTTCGATATAAAATGTCAGATCACATAAATCACTAAATACGGTAGATTGATTAAGGCATGTAGATATATCGAAAAAACAGCAGTCGTAAATTAGTGAGCTGTAGGTGAGGCCGGCGTCACATACACGTGTTATGGTACTAAACGCGAAGCGTGGGGTTTATGTATATTATGGATGAAAGGGTGATTAGTGTACTCGCCGGTAATACTCTCCTTGCTGACTTATACGTGTTATGGAGATCAAATACAATTATACCGTTTGCCGCCTGTGTTTAATTCAGTGTCACACACTACCGTGAGTGTAGGACCTATCCCTACATCGCAAAAAAGAAGATAGCTATTATAAAATTGGAAAAGTCGTGTCTCCCAAACGAATAGTACGTCGCGGTTTTTCTTGATTTACATAATTACGCAAGATTAAAAAATTTTACCTCACAGTCTCTTTCATTTAAATGATCTCATGTGTCATATCAGTTCAGAACAGTCGATCCGCAAATGTACATTCACTCAGGAGTATATGTTCGGCAGAGATTTTTTCATAAAGTGAATTAGATGAAAAGAGAATCTTTACACATAATAGAATGTAAAAATTAGGATTTTTACTCTAGAGTTTATATAAAAAAAGTGTGCTTAATGTATGTCGACTCATATCAAGTGTAGATCTTCACTACGAGATTGACGAATGGAGTCAATAATGCAGATAAATTTTTTTCGTTTTATTTTAGATATTTTCTCTGTGTCTTCTTCTCTATGTGTGTGATGGTGAGAGGAATGTTATCACGAAAGTCTCATCCCCTCACATCTAAAGAGGCAGTGCTATACTCGTGTCACCGACGGAACCGACTGCGTAGAGGTACTAGACAAAGAATACTAAAGGAAATATTGTTGATATGAAAATGCAATGCAGTTATGTCAACCCCATTTTTAAAGGATAATGTTACCATGACATTTGAAAGCCAGGGAGAGTTTCCCATTACAGATCAGTTTGATGGAACCACCCTACTTTCTAACATACTACTACATGTCAAACACGGCCCAAACCCAAGCAACACCCAGAGCATTATTGATATTGCTTCGGTGCTTCTTCTCTCTCATTTACTTGTCCCATCATGCTCTCTTGTATCAAGACACTTCTCTCGATAGTACTTGTTCTCATACTAAACGTTTCAATACATCTCATACGTGCTCTACGTCGTTTTCTCCTCTGACTTACTCTCGCTGTGCTCGGTGCTACACAAAGAATGTCTCTGGCTCTCTTCTTACTTGTTAGTTAAGTTGGTGATTTTGTCTGGAATAATGCTCTCATCTCCTCATCTGGGTGTTTGTGATTCTCATGCTCTCTCGGTCTCTACTCAGTGCATTATCGTCGCTACTCTACTTCTCGGGTGACTTCATACTACATCGATATCTGCGTTCATTTCATCTCTCTTCGCTCGCTCTCTGCTCTCTCTCGCTCTCTCGTCTTTCTTCTGCTCTTTTCGCGGAAATGAAGAGAGCAAAAAGTGAGTGTAGTGCGTCAGAGTATTGCAAGGCTATTAAGGCTTATCATGTTACTTATTTCAAACATCCCCAATGCTTAGCTTCCATAAGCAGATGTATAACCGCAGCAAGTCAAGCAAAAAAGATATTGTTTTATGTTTCGTGCTTATCTTATCACCTTCTGAGTTACGCTGATTATAATACAGAAGTCTTCAAGTAAACCTGCTATTGAGGCTTGTGGCATTATGAGCGAATGAAGCGCTTTAAACTCAGAAGAATCCGAGAATTTCAGCAATATAAAGGGACCAAACATGCTTGATGCCAATTTAATGTTTAATCTTATTATTTGAGAATAACGTTGAATATATTGAATTTGATAGTATTCTAATGACAATTAAGCAGTTAGTAACTACATCTTGAGTTATAAATGGACTCACTCTAACAGTCTTACACTTACTTAAACCCAAGATTATTGATTCCATATACCAGATGGATAAAGGTGAAAAAAATTAGTAGAATTGATATAGCTGTTCCGATACTACTGGAACAATTGCAGAATAAACAATGTAGGTGAGAGTTCATTACATTTGAAGGATAATTGTATCTATTTCTTATGAATAAATTGTATATTTTGTGACTCTTTATCTTGGAGGCTTTTTTATTTTATGTCGTTATTAATTATCTGAATGTCACGATAATTATATTTTCGCCTTTTTCGCTTTTACGTTCGTGATGAGTTTGTATGTGTTACTGAGAAGTTAATGGATGAATTGGTATAATAATATAAATGTGCTCCCCCAACTTGATATTAATAACACTATAGACCACCGCCCCGAAGGGGACGAAAAATGGTTTTTAAGCACGAGAAGAATTAGACGGTTACGCAGTTTTGACTCTTACGTTGGCTGACGACCGATTAAATCGTTTTATGATTATACCAATGCTTTGCGTGACTATTTTCGTGATAATATTCTAGTAAATAATAAGTCGAATATTACTATTGTTATTTAAAGCTATCTAGACGCATTCTTGTTTTCTTCCTAGCTTTCTGTAATATTATAAGTATTAAACCGTAGAGAATTCCTTTATAAGTTCAGTTCTCACTTTACCTTGATAAACACTATGAAATCTTTTTAGCTGTGGATTGGTTTATCGGTTTTTGTCATATCTAATCATTGAGATGATGGATCTATTAGTTATTATCTTAATACAAGTACTCACCATCGTATGTCTTGACGTATGATTAGTAAACACTCTTTACTGTTCTCCTTCCAGATTTCTCACGTATTAATCAGAAACTGTATACTATTGACAGGATCTGACAGTGACTATAAGAAATGCTTGCACGTGACTAGGTGGTGTAGATATGATCATATTTATCCTCTAATAACGAATTTATGTTTGATCCTATATTGGTACAGTATATGCGCCATCTTATTTTATGAACATACTTATTGTTGACTTTCAATACTATTGAACGCAATATTATATGCTCCGTCACCATATATATTATAATTACAAATCATTAGTGAATATAATGTGATGTATAAGTTTTTAGTTATATGAACATAGTCCAAGAGTCTATTTTAGGAAAATCATATATGGATTAAGGATTGGGCTAGATTTAGAGAACGAGAAGACGGTCATATAATTTCATACTTTAATGAGTGTTTATATATTCTAATGTTATAATATATTCTATTCTTTTATAGATAAACCAATTTGTATATAACTCACGATTCTGTATATCATATATATTATGAATCATATATAAGTAGGAGCTTTTTATATATGAAACATACCCACACCTCGAGAATTTAAATAGATATAGCTGGATTGTAATAATACATTCTCTGATCTCATAATAAGTGTTCCCTCAGCTCATAATCACTCTCGCTGTATATATCGTCACCTACATAGTGGCAATGTGTCGGAACTAATAATTACAGTTATATTCACTCCTCATAGCTCTTATCTGGGTACAGCTCGCTTTACTAGTTAATAAATACGATCACGAATAATTAAAATTTACAAAATACGCATACTTTGAAAATAACATTATAATATTTAAGCGTACTACGATTATTCATAATGTGTCTTATAGTAAATTATACTTATAAGTGATAGATAAATAATATACGACATATAATATCAATTAATTACTCACCTTATAAACATTTAATATCTTATACATGTATTTCTTATTATGTGCTCATATGGGTATATTTATACTGTACATGTCGTAATACTTACGAGAGGCTGCTGAGGATAAGTACCTAGTCATCTATTCGATAGTCTAAATGAAGTTAAGTATAATACACACTCTCTCACTCACATCAAAGCCATATTATCTCAACACACTAAGTGCATTACACTAGCGGAAGACAGAAACATAAAATAATAAAATCTCTCACAACAAGAATCTCTCTAACTACTGATAACACTCTACGAGTAAAACACTGTCTCACATAAAGATAGCGAGCAAATCTTAAATCTGCAGTTTGAGGTGATTTGCACACTACGTATGAAGTAACAGATTATCCATAAGATAACATGTAATACCTGACACAGTTGGTTTTCTGATATACTCACTTCCGTCTTTATCAGATTATAGTCATATTCAGATAATATATTTCTGTAATAGCGCACGCAATAAGAGTGTTTCATGCCAGTTATACACATATAGAAGAGGCAGTATAAGCGATGTCTATAATTAGTTTCATCAGCACGCGTAAGTACGACATACTTTACTTCTCTAAATTATGAGTGTTCCGTTCTCATCTGTGTACCATCCGTTCGTTTTAATATGCTGGACATTCTTATTGCGATTCTGAGTATGGTCTGAAATGGTGCATCTCTTATGTTACTGAACACTAGTCAGGATCTCGTTCTATATTCTGGCGCTCTCTTGTCAATCTAAGCTCGATCTTAGTTTCTTACCGTCTAATCGAGCGTGCTATCTATGTTACGAGGTCGCACTCGATTTATTTTATAAAAATGTTATCGCTTTCGTTGATTATAAATTTGGATTGGTTCTCTATCATTTGTGTATTCACTAATTAAAGGTATTTTAAATGACGCGTAATATAATGTGATGTACTCAGCGTTATTATATAATGTATGCGTGAGTATATATTATATATAGTGCTATATATTAGTATATTATTATATTAAATATTGGCAAGTAGATTAATAATTTAGTTAAATGTATTAATTTTATCTACTGTTAATATGGACCTCTAAATTTATAATATATATAAAGAAAAATTAAGGCAAATTATGGTTATATATATTATCATATGATAACATTATTAAAATATAATATGATAGGTTATATGTAACACTTATGTAGTATGAGGATGATTAACCATTTAATTAAGTAGAATGTGAAACTTCAAAACATTTGATAAATAATTGATTAGGATTTGTAAATGTTTGGTGAATTAGGTTAATATATATATAGCATACATTAAAGGAGTAATATGATTTTAGATCTTATCTACTAAAGAATTATAAATTATAGTGCTGCTGTTATTTTCTATCATTAATTCGTCATGTTAATGTATATAATATTAATGACTCTCTCAATCGGTAATCATCATGTAAACAAGAACTAAGAATGTAAACGACCAGACAATATTTTACCTTAAACTTCTTATAATATTACTCATAAATTGTAATACATTACTTTATATTAATATCGTAAATATTATAATTGTTAGCTCAGATTATATATTATTATCTAATTAATTTTTTATTAGTTTATAACCTAATTAAGCTATTTAATTATTTATATTTGAGTTTTATATAAACATAATACAATAATTTACTATACTTTTACCATTTATGGTATTTATATCTTAATAACTCTTATTAATATTTATATAAATCTATTATTTCACTATCAATTATTTATTATACTTAAATTTCTAGTTATCATGCATTATCTTTTCATTTGATTATTATAATATATTTAAAATAATACGAGGAATGAGTTCATCTCCTATTCTGTCTCTAGATTATACTTAAGTGTGTATTATTTAAACTCTTTTATCACATCTATTCTGATTTTAATAGATATTCACCATTCGTAAATTACATAAACTCTATCACAATTTTGATAATATTATTATATATTTTAATAATACAGTATATTATTCTATAATCTGCTTCTTTCATTAATGTCTCATAAGTTGTAAACTGTAAAGCTTTACGTATATCCTCGTATATTTTTATTCATGGTCCTCTCATTTATCTCGTGGATAACGGTTTATTTAGAAGAGTAAACAAAATTAAAAATCTGCAAGTTAAATATTTATTATCAAATAAAGGTGAAATTTATGATAATTATTTAAAAATATATAAAATGTAATATAGATTAAGTAAATATTTTTTAGATTTATATTTTATGAAAATAAAATGATGTGCACCGAACCATTGAGATTATCTTGTTATAACTCTCGTTTTTTATTTCTTTTAGATATGCTCTAATTATCTTCTGTGTGATGTGTTAGTATGATAATACTGTTTGTTTAAGTGGTTGTGAGCTCTAAATGTTACATTTGTTATATGGTGTCCTTCTTTTTATATGTATGTTATTCATAATATTAGGATGTATCGGTATTATTGTGCTCTACTGGTCTGATGAGCTTCTCCTATTATCTATGGTACTCTGCTAACTCTATATAACTCATGATAACCGCTGAATACCTAGTAGATATATATATTTTAATTTTTCTACTTCTTTTTCACGTTTATCTGTCTCCTTACTTACTATTTTTATAATGAATAGAATATCTTTGAAATCTTGATGGATCAATAATATATTATGTTTAAAAATCTTATAAAATAAATCAATTTGTCGAATGTAATGTCTTATTTATTAAGCATAAAAGTACTATTAGCCTTTTTTTTGCTTAATTCTATCAAATACATGGGGTTCTTTAAACCCTCACAACTCTTCTTCAAACTCACTCGTCATTCTTTCTTATTATCCACCGGTATAATCTATGACCGCTTATTTATATGCGACATGAAAGAATTTATACAAAAGTCTAAATACATACACTCAAATTTATACATATAATTTATTATATAAACTTATTTACAATTCTTCCAATTTATATTACATTTTCTCCTACTATATATAAAATATTATACAATTATTCTCCTCATATAGAGAATGTTAATATATATTTCATTGTATTTCAAACGAATGTGACAATTACGTTACAGAATGATGTAATCTGCAATCGATAAAATAATGACTCACTCTGCACTCAGAAGTCTGCTTACGTTCAAAACATCAATAAAATTGTTTATTATAGTTCTATTTGTATTATACTTTTTATTCCAATAATTATTATTTATATTAGTCTCATTATTATATATACTATACATATTCTACCATCTATACTCTATATTTTACACATCTGTATTTTTTATCTCGTGAAATTTTAATCACTATACATACAATTTATTATTATATCTTATATATACCTAAATTTTATTTATTTTTTTATTTTTTTTTTTTTTTTTTATTTTATAACTACATTAATATAATTATTTAATTTAAACTAATTTTCTAATATATCGAATATACTATAACTTTTCTTTTTATAATATTTACATTATTATCTATTATTATAGTTATAATATAGGTCTAATATATTTATCAATCACATACTCTTGTATATTAACACTCGATAGAAGTTTATTCACTAATTATAATATAATAGTGTAGATATAAACACATAATTGGGTAACTTACTCCTGCAAGTTCCTCAATATAGCTAATATTATCATAGTATATATATATATACAGTCTGATTTATTTTTCTATTTATTTGTTATCTCACTCACTTATACATCATCACCTGTGAGTATATAATTATTCTTCATCTCATTCTCAAAACTCACTATTCAATTAATTAGATAAACTACTCAACTTTCCATAGTAGATATTTATTGTACTTCTGCTTTCTAATGCTAAAATCTAGTGAGCTCAAGTACTTGTATTACCAATTATCAGGACGCGAATATAGACTTGTGCACTAATCACGGTTATTCTCAAAATAGTATTTATATTGTACTGGTAGTTATAGTTAATGATATAAAGAGTCTAAAGGCGTTATACTTAACCCCATACAGTGAGTAGTAAGATATCTTGTTAGTGATTAGTACTACCAGTCACCAGTTACCTTTATTCTTCTATTATATAGTTCTCACGTAAGGTGATATATAAGCACCACAATATATATTAATTCTAATATTAAAAATATCGTTCCTCTTTCTTCAATATTATTTTTATATACTCTCTACATCATTTCGTTTACTGATTTATTTTACCTCTCAACTATATTAATTTTATAGATATATAAAATGATATTAACTAATTTCTACCACCACACTGTAATTAGTATTTGTTCCCCACATGTGACTTTATTATGCTTCAATAATTTATACTATTTCCTTGTAGCTTTTATCTTAAGTCTTATCATAATTATTTATTTTAATCCTTTTCAATTTATTTCATACTTCATCTTATGGTGTGAATACCCTCAATACATAATATATAAGTGAGAGTTTAATCATCTAGTCAATCTCAATTCATCTTTCAATAATTTCTCTATCTCTTCCTCATTTTCTTACTCTCACTATAGCTATATATATTATTATATTATACCTTCAACAGTCAATTAATTCAAAAAAATTGAAAAAGAGACATACTCTATTACTATATACAAAATCAGCGCCGCGTGATAACCCTCAATTTGCAATATTGTGGACTAATCGTATAAGTGCACACAAAGTCTTTATTCTCTTTCAGTCTCTATACTATTTTTTTAACTCTGGGTAGGTAATTATTAAAAACCAATATTTCTTCCGAAATAAAAATAATAAATATAATATGTAAATAAATAGAGAGGTTTACCCTAAAAAATTCAAATCTTAGAGCCACATTCGGTAAGAAAGAAATTTTAGGTGCAACCCAACTATAAATGTATCTGCCCAGAAAAAAAAAATCCAAACGAATTATTTTATTCATTCAGACAAAATTCAATAAATGCCTTCTCTCTTAAAGAGAAAAAAAATAATTAATAAAGAGAGCACAATCAACTTTGCTCTTTATGTAATAAAAATAATAGTCTGATAAAGAGAAGCAAGTTATGAAGAAGTGTCTGGTAAGGATTTTAACCAAATTAGGAAAATGATTCGAGCGAATCATAACTTTCATTAAATGTATTCAAATAATAATAATAATAATAATAATAATAATAATAATAATAATAATAATAATAATAATAATAATAATAATAATAATAATAATAATAATAATAATAATAATAATAATACCTTGAGGCGAATGTTTCGTTCAATGGCTTCTTGTTGAAGGTTTGATTTTCGAGCTTTTGTCATCTCGTTCAAAGCATTTTTCGAGACGATTTTGATGGCGTTTGTGTCCAGCGTTCCTGCACCCACAAATATATTAATTAATACATAAAATTTAAAAAAAAACTAGATACTGAAAAACTAAAATATCGCAGGAAAATAAATTTAACCAAATTAAATTATCATTTACTTCTGTATACATAAATTTACGTATATTAGTGATGTACTGGCACCAGAGATCGTATCTGGGGACTCGGGGTCTCTGCTAAATTCCGACGGGTCTAGTCAGAATTTACATGTCCCTGAATTCAGTAAAAAAAATTTATCTTGACAATTAAGATTTGTGGATAAATCAAACACTCAAATATGGGTAAGGAATCTTTTGCTTTAGACTCCGTTGGGAATATTTGTACAGAACCCACCTGAGCCACTAGGCAGTAGTAATTCTTGGTTAGAAAACAGGCTCCAGAGATGTTTTCTAGACGAAACGAAATGAAGGTTCATACAGGATTAGTTGATTGATCATTGAATGTTATACAGAATTCGCAATCCGTGACAGGAATGGAAAAAAACAGAACAGCTTTCAAATATAAGCGAAAAAGCCATGCTTTGGGAGAAAGGAGCTCTTGGTGTGATGTTGGGTTGCTACAGGAAAAGAGGGGGCATATAAGTGTTATATTCACCAAGAAAGGGATGAAAAGGCTGTGATAAAAGGTAAAAGAACTGACAAGAGAATGGAGGAACTTTGGATATATATTACCCATGTGTGAGGTTTGTGTCTTACGCGGAAGCGAGCAAGGAACTTCCTGTTGGTGGTTACGGCCGAGAGATCAATACCCATGAATTCAGGTTCTACACACAGCTTTTTTCTGTATTTGGTCCATGAATCCCTGGCTGAACTAAGAAATGTGGTCAGACGGTGGAAGAAAGCTGAACCCGACTGCAATATGAAAAAACTTGTCCGTTTTTTCATTACCTTACCGGAAAAAGCCAAAAAGGGTGTAATCTTTGTCAATGGTGTGAGATAGCTGCTTAGAGAAAGCATGTTTAGGGACGAAAAAACGTCGTGTACAACAAGAGTGAATGGCCAGGCCAATAAGTTAGGTTTTAAGCTAGAGCCTCCATGAATGGAGTTAAAGCTGCGAACTGAGGTGTATAGAGACTGAGAAAAGTGGAGCGTACAAGATATTCACTTCGAAATGAGTGACATTATATCAGTTTCAACTTCAAGGTAACTTTGGGGGATGGACAAAGACCCCAAAGGAAAAATGCAGACCCTCCTTTCGGATTGAACTCGACTTAAGTAACAGTGTTGCAGAAGTTTGACTATAAAATATACATCTAAAATCTAGTCTAGAAAGGATAAGGATTATAAAGAAGTGTGATAGGAATTTTCGGGCTCTTTCCCACGTCTTAGAAGTGAAATGCCGAAGATCCAAAACTTGACAGCTTTTCAATTGGTTGACGTAAAGACAACAAGTGAGCCGATTATTAAAATAATAATAATAATAATAATAATAATAATAATAATAATAATAATAATAATAATAATAATAATAATAATAATAATAATAAAATCACATTAATCAATTAATTAATTAACTATTAATAATAATAATAATAATAATAATAATAATAATAATAATAATAATAATAATAATAATAATAATAATAATAATAATAATAATAATAATAATTAGTGATGTAATAGTATCGGCCGGATATCTTGCCTTTTTAAAAGGCTCAGCCGGATATTATTTTCAATATCACTGCGCCACTCTCCGGCCGGATTTTTCTTCAACAAATTTTAAAAAATTTCCTTAAAATTCCGAATATATTTAGTTTCATATAGAATAATTAATTTCTTGGT
The DNA here is from genome assembly GCA_015478945.1 of Trachelipus rathkii. Lineage (NCBI taxonomy): Eukaryota > Metazoa > Arthropoda > Malacostraca > Isopoda > Trachelipodidae > Trachelipus > Trachelipus rathkii. The sequence continues at coordinate 83,048 of JABUQX010032731.1, forward strand.
TTTATAACTAAGATATAGTTGTATATACATTTGTAGTGGATGTGAATAAATGTGAGATTTTCATTATTTTTACTGAAAGATTTTTAATAAATCTTGTAGATTTTTTATATTTAAAATGCATCTGAAATTGAAATTTAAGCATCTCTGTATTCTTTATAAATTTACATGCAAAAATAATTTTGTATAATTATGCAAGAAATTTATTTAAATAAAATGTAAGTTACCAAGTATACTTAATATAATATAATATAATATAATATAATATAATATAATATAATATAATATAATATAATATATAATATAATATAATAACATTTCAAACATTCTTAAAAACACACCACATTTAAAAAAATGAATAACTAAAGGCACATGTTCAATGTTTAACTAAAAATAATTTAAAAAATTTTAAATTTCCTCTAATTATATTTACAATTCATTCAGTTTTTATGAATTTTTCAGAGTAGATATAAGTAGTCGAGTTAAAAAACTTTGATTCAGAGCACTTTTTTGTATGCCTAACCGTTTCACATCTGCTCTCAATATATTTGCAGAAAAAATTCAGCATTCAGATGTATATTAAATGAAAAATTTAGGTTTATGAATTCTTAGCTACTCGAAATATATAGATTGTTTTTCAAATTATCTGGAAGAGGGAAGATATGATGAAAATTGTGGAAATTGAAATTTTTCTTTAATTTTCCCCCCCTTTTTTGTCTAATTTTTATGAAATTTTAAGAGTAGATAGAATGGACCAGTTACATATCTATTATTTAAAACATTTTTCTATATATATCCAACAATTTGACCTCTGGGATCCCCATTGTACTGGTTGTTTCAAATTGGACATGCCTAAAATGATTGAGTATGTAGAAAATGTTCAAATAAGTTGAGTAACTCGTTAAATCGTATTACTCAAATAATTTCATTAAAAAACTCGAATGAATATAAAAAAAAAACTTAGAGCAAATTTTAACATTAAAAAAAAAAAAATTATAACCTCTGTCAGAAAAAGTGCAAAATAAATCTATGAAGAGATTTTCTCACTTTTGTATGCTGTTTAACGAAGATACAAAAGTAATTAATTAATTAATGAGTTTTGTAGTTCACCCAATTTTATCTGCACTAAAAACTTCATAAAAAGAGATAACTTGTGAAAAAAAAATCAATTTTAGAAAGAGTCTAAAAAATGAATTTATAAAAGTTACAATTTTTACTTTTTAATTTAAATAAAACAAAAGATTCTAAATTATAACTCATTTTCAATTACAGTAATTTACTCCTTTTAAAATATTGGAGAATGAATTTTAATATGACTAAATTCATTAAATTATGAAAATTTTAAGAATCACAAAATGTGGTGCAAAATTAGAGAAGCCTTTCATCTTTTACAGATGAAAGTCTATCTCTTTTCGAGCTTTAGATGTTGCCAGCTTGGTTAAACATATTCATACTGAAGGAGGAGCATTTAAGATACTTAGTGGCTATACTTGTAAACTAACAAGGTAGGCATGCTTAAATGCATTTAGAATGTAAAGGTGTTATTATTAAATAACTTTTAAAAGGTAATTTAGAAGTTGGTATATTAGACAAAAAAAAAAAATCCGGCTAGCCGGACATCCGGTCTTCGGCCGGAGCAATTTCTTTTGGACTGGATTATCAGGCTTCCGGCCAAAGTTATGGCCGGATAATAATAATAATAATAATAATAATAATAATAATAATAATAATAATAATAATAATAATAATAATAATAATAATAATCATTAATAATAATAATAATAATAATAATAATAATAATAATAATAATAATAATAATAATAATAATAATAATAATAATAATAATAATAATAATAATAATAATAATAATAATAATAATAAATGATAAATTATTATTATTATTATTATTATTATTATTATTTTATTATTAATTACATATTTATAAGAGTAGATTAT
>JABUQX010032732.1:0-40000 GCA_015478945.1 Trachelipus rathkii
CCGAGATATAAAAAAAAAAATGTACAACATTCTCGTACGATTTACAACTTTGTAAAAAAAATGCATATGTAAAAAAAAAAATTAAATAAAACTTTTATAAAAAAAATTAAAAAAAGGTGCGCATTAATTTCTGCTTTGTGCTAGTTTTAGTTATTACTTCTACATATTATATGCTACATAGATCGGGTCCAGCTGATCGGCTAAAAATCCGTCCCTGAGGTGCATCCTTTGTTTTTCCCCTCGTGAATTTATCGGTACTACACCGGGGTCAACTACAACAATAACTCCGACAATTACTTGGTGTTCTTCTAGTACAGAAGAAGTGATTAGGGGTACTAGGTCCAAAGCTTCGTATTCTTGTCCATCTAATTCAACAACGACTACTAGTAAGTTTGTCCACGTAAAAACGGCGCATTCGGCTATCTTTTTGTGACATCTCATCACCGTAGTTTCAATATCTATTGGATGATAACGCATTCCTCGTAAAATTATCGTCTCGTCAAGAGACCCTACAACGAACACGGCGTCATGTAATTCACCATCGGCCTGAACTGATTCCGTTCTTCTCAAAAATCCTAAATAGCCAGTTCTTGCGTAAACTTCTCCTGTACTTCCTGTAACTAACTGAGCATTAAAATGGTCACCGGAGGTACCATCATCACCATATACTGTAAAATACCCACTGGCACTATGGATACTTTGCACCCAAATTTCTCCTAAATGGGAGTCAGAGCAATGTCCTTTTGTGTCAGGGTTGGCGATAACTACCTTGACGCCTGGCAAAAGTTTGCCAGACTCCATCAGACAAAGAGAATGGGGAGCCCCCCTTTCCACTAAAGTTACCCTATCATGTCTAAGGGAACGAAGATCTACATAAACAGTGGAAGGATCAGGTGACGATGCCCCTTGCAAACAAATGGCAACATTCACACGACACCCAAAACTTGTAGAAACTGCCCGTGGGGATAAACCAAGACTATTAAACAACTTCGAAAATGAAGTTGTGAGAGGAATACGCGGTCTTTCTTCTGCAACGACTACGCAAGTTCTTACACATGAGAGGTTTACACCTCTTTGTTTTAATGCTGGGATGGATGATCCAAGACCTTTCGTGCATAGCTCCATTACGCCATACGAACAAAAAGTGTCACGAACCTTGTACTGAGAAACAGCTGATAACCATAACGCAGGATTGACTTCCACCTATAGAAATTCAAATGATTATCAATAAAGATAAACAAAGGAATATTAATAAAATATATTTCATATTAAATAGAAATAAATATTTAAAAATTTTTTTTTTCCAAGTCAGAAAGAAAGGTGAAAGAAATATGACACTTTTACTATTTTCTATTTCAATCCCCTACCCCAACATTATGATTTTCATAGCAATCATGTTTAACCTATGAAATGAAACTATTCAATAAGGAACTAAACCAATTTAAAGTTTAAAATTGATATCTTAATAGTTAAAAAAAAAAATTATAAAAAAAATAATCATTTTCAATAAAGTTTCTTCTCAACCAGAAACTTACTTCACTTGGTGGAATGAGAATTGATTGATGACCCGAATAAACGGATGAAAGAACCCACAGAGCCAATCCAAGGCCACAGTAAGGATCAAGGCACAGTGAAACAACGCGGGATGGATATAGTTCACATGCAACCTGTAAATAAGTTAGAATTTGATTAATTATAGCATTTTATCGTCAATAATACACTTTTATCTTCTACTGATCTACACAAGTTTAGATTTTTCAGAGCTACTAATAGTAAACTGAACAAACTGAAAAAAAATTTATTGTAGAAACCTGCAAAAGATGATGAAAACATAACAGTACGAAACCAAATTCCCAATTCAAAAAAGTAATTCACCTTCAAAAATGCAAATAAAACTATTCTAATAGTGTTATAAGGTCTTTAAAGTAATAGTTTTTAGTTTCGTCTTTGGCACCGCATCAAATATCCTCACTCTACCTTTTCAAATTTTTTAACGTTAATTTTTCCTTTCGTTTTTAATTAATAATTAATACGAGTTCAAACATACTTCTCTCCTTCACTGAAATATAATCTTTCTTCAATCACTTTTTCCTCTTATTATGAAATTTCATTCTCGTTACAAGTCCTTAAAACTGTAAAATTTCTTGCATATACTAAGCCTCTTTCTCAATCCTACAAATTATTTAATTATCTTCCAACATCTATTTACAGAGTTTTGCTACAATTTTTTCGATACCCTATTTGGATGCCCCTATAGCAATCAAGAACTAATATCAAAATTACATTAGTTAAATTTAATTGGTTTTAATATTATTTTATTAATCCTAGTCCTCCAAGATTGCTACTCCAATTTATTATTTTTGGCAAAAGTTTTTTTTTTGAAATAAAAATCACACTCTATAATCATTTCATATTCGAACGTCAAATAAAATTTATTAAAGTTATATTTACACCCTTTTGACAAACTAAAAATATTTTTGCCAAGTGATTCTTATTTCAATATTATATTAACAGTATAACGGAGTAGTCTTATAACACACACTCTCGAATAATATCCAATAATGTTCCTTAGGTATAAGTTATATAACGCACATTTATGGTGTTTGAGGCGTATCAAGACTTATCTTATACAGTTAATAAATATAATGTTTCCAAATTCACTAATCGCATACATCATCCTTTGAGGAGGATCCTCATTCTTACCCTGTCCAAAGCTGACCCCCCCCCAGTCAACCGATATGCTCATTCTTCCAAGTTTCATTCATTCTTCCAGCTAAGGTCTGTAACACGATTTCTTCCTTCTAATTTCCCCACTTCATATGACTTTAAAACACTTGCAAAACGCCGTGTACTGGTTCATGTCAGCCCTTGATTAAACGATCTGTGATTTGAACTACCTAACTCAACCCCGGTGGTTTCCATGTGAACCTCTGATCTTTCTTACCAGAAAAAAAAATAAAAATAAAATATATTGTTACATTTTAATTCAAAAAATTTAATGAACCTCGTTGGCTTTCTTAATAAAACGAAATTGCAAAAGAATCAAAGAAGCATACCTTCATACTAAGACATAAGGACGCCGCACCAGCATGCGACATTTTAATTCCAGCCAACATCCCAGTAGTCGAAACGCTGAAGTCTAAATACGCGATCATCTCAGGAGTTGGTACTTTATAAATGGCCGGCAATTTCTTTTTCGGAAGTTCGTCTGTGTCCAATATCGGAGGCCACTTTTTATTTGAATCAAACTTTTCTTCCTTTAAAATAAAAATAATCATAAATAGGTATCATCTTAATCTACCTAAACCTTTCCCCAGATTTGGGGTGAGGTGCGCAACATTCACTGAAAACAGAAAGGTTGCAGAAGAGCATGACGCAAGTCGAAAGGAAAGGCACCTACCATCCCCTCTATACCCTAAGTGAGAGCTCGTCACAGTAAAAATAAATATACATTAAGGCTTCACAAGACTGCGACGGACCTTCACTGTAGTATCTCGTCAAGCATTGTTCATCCATTGGATCGGGCCCAACACTATACTCCCTCACAAAACCCCGCCATTCACTCCTATTATGCATCTTTTTCTCGCCTCTACCAAACTCACATTCTTTTCCTTCAGACATTCCTTTACTGACTCAATGCACTTTTTCTTCTGTATCTCAGACTCACTACTGTACATTCCTTAACCAACCGACTATCACCCATCCTTTCCATATGACCAAACCATCTTAATACACTTTCGCTTATCAAATTACTTAGCTTTTCCCCACACAACACAACTTCCTAATGCGTTCATTCCTCATTTTATCAATTCTTCTCACACCTAAGTAACCTAACACGCCCCTAAGATCGGCCATCTGAACAGATTGTACCTTAGATCTATACCTCTTATTCTAAACCATAGTTTCACTACTAAACATTAAAATCGGTAACATACCCTCATGTAGAACCTTATCGTACTCAAGACAGTCCATTTGCATTACCCAGATTTAATTGCACCAGCCACCATCCTATCATTCACAACTTTCCTACTAAGCTATGCATCATCCATTCCATTTTCATCCACCATGTAAAATAAATATTTAAACTCAGAGACTTGCTCCAATTGCTCACTATCCAGCATATTTCACACCGAGGGCTCCCCTCACCCACTACCATCACCTTACTCTTATCTATTTACTTTCATATACCCTGCCAAACACCTCTACCAATCCTCTGAAACTTTCTTTAGATTCGCTACACAAAAAAAATTCAGCGTACAATAAGCAGGGAACCCTTCCCTCACTTCTATTCTCCATCAGTCTAACACCTTCCCCTACCTCTAATTTTTCTACAACCCCATCCATATATAAATTAAATAGCCAAGGAGGCATAACACATATATATGTTAGTGTAAAACTATCACTTTCCACTCCTTTTATTTCTGCACATGCTTCACAATCGACATACGTAATTGATTCCATTAAACTCCATATATCATTACCACCTGCCACAGAGCTCCTCTATTAATCCTGTCATACGCCTGTTGCAAGTCCAAAAAAAACAAGTTTAATGTACATTAATTTTAAACAGACTTAAAAACACTCGAATATCTAAGAAGCCAAAAGTATGGTTTTAAATCCAGTTTTACTAATTAACTAAACATCGAGTAAAAATAATTGAGTGACAGACAATTTTTGCACAGTATCACAATCAACTTATTAAAGCTTAATTATTAATTGGCTAATTATTTAAGAGTAATGGCTACGTACTTTATTTTTTAGAAGTTTAATAACTGATAACGTAGAGAGAACCAACGATGCTTTGGAGACGTCGACAACAGTTCTCACGGTATTGACCGTTGATTGAAGGTTTTGGGGATGTGGTGGACGAATGGTAACTGGAACAGCGCCAACATAGAGGCACCCATAAAAAGCGACTATTAAATCTATTCCAGGAGGATAAATCAAAGCTACGTGATCACCAGTATTAATATGACCCTTTTCGAGGAGCAAAACGCCAACTCTTTCCGCCTTTTTATGTAATTGTGAGCAAGTCATTGACGTTGCTACTTGACCTTTTGAGTTCAGAAGGACAAGAATTTCGTGATTTTCCGATGTTGATGCTCTCCATTTTAGAATTTCTGCTATAAACTGAGGATGCTAGAAGGGAAAGAAAGGTTTAGTTAATAATCATATTAGGGCTCTTAAGTAAGGGAATATCAAATGAAGGGTTTCAACATTAAATAAGTTCAAATTACTAAATATAACTGCTCATTTGTTTTGGATATTTTAAGAGAGAAAGGCTTAAAAAAAAGTACAAGAAACAAACCCTTCTCGCCAGGTCTTCGTCTTCTAAGAGACCAATGTCGCGACCTTGAGCCATAGCCAATCTATTACCTTGAACCAAGTTACCAACCATAACGCTTGCTGGGCCAACATCTTAAAAGAAAAAAAAAAAAGACATTACGAAGTTAAATATCAATATCACTTTGACGTACTAGCATACAAAATCTCATTAAATATTCGACATATAACTAAATTTTAGACAACTTACCATGATGAACTTCTCGTGGCTTTGGGAGATTAGTAACACAAGTATGCGGACATAAAAGGACATTAGCAGGATGCAAAGATCCTTCCAAAAACTTCTTCTTAGTCTCAGATAAGTGAATACCTCCAAGAGGAGTTTTCGGTAAGTGATTTGGAGGAACCAAAGCAAGACAATAAATTCCCACTTGATGAATGCTATCAACTGCTTGCAACACTCTAGACATCCACTGAAAGCTCTGAAATAATAACATAGGGAAAATATATATTATAAGAAAGGAGTCATTATTTTCTTCTGAGCATCCATATACATTTTATATTAGTTAGCAAATAAGTTGTTCATTTAATTCTTTTCTCATCTCAAATACCACATTAAAGTTGATTTTCACAGAAAACTCCCGAGATTAAATAAAAAAATAAAAAGGGAACAAAATTATAGAAAAATTCCACACTGTTTTAAGAGCTTTAGTTATGTTACGTTTTTTGATTTACAGGATAGTCACTGACTTTGTACGGTAATTCTATTCTTAATTTTAAAATCAATACTATTAGAGTTCTATAACTGAAAATAAAAAATAAAAATATTACCTCCTCCTCAGAGCAATCGGGCCTCTGCTCGGCAATGACGCATATCCTTTCGTCTCTAAGAACTCTATGAGAGAATACAGCAATTCGTCCTCTGTAAATGAACTTCATGGGTTCGACGGCGAGAACTGTTGCTATAATATCGTCAGTGTTATGTTTCCTACCAGTAACTGTCATAAGACCGTCTCTGGAGCCACAGACGAATACAAGACCGCCCTGAAATAAAAGCAAATATAGCTTTTGAATTAATTAAGAAAAAATTTATTATTATTATATACTCTCCTCCTAGGTAAATAGGCATGCAAAAGAAAACAATTTAACTGATCTCTCTAAATTCTAAGAATTGATTCATCCGTAATGATTACAATGAATCTGGGAAATATTAAAAGGGAGGAAAAGAAAGTGACTGATTTGATAAAATGTTGGTAACAAGGGATATAAATAAGTAGAGTAGAGAACAAGAAATGAGTAGCTAAAAGTTTATTCAAATAAAGAACACATAGAAGAGAGGAAAATACAAATATATATTTTAAAAACAAAGAATAAAGAAAAATGGTAAAAAAAAAAACTAAAAGGAGAGAAGAAGAAAATAAGAAAGAAAATAAAATGAAAAGACGGAGAGAACTAATAAGTAATTATATCATATAAAAAAAAAACTTACCGGTCCGAGAAAACCTAGTAACCCAGATCTGACGTAGGTAACGTTTTCGTTTAGGAAAGTTTCATCGGGGAGTAATGGCTGGACACGAAACATAGAATTGGAGAGGCCTTTTAAGCCCCAATATTGAAACCCAACAGCGGGACCAGAAACGCAGATCTCACCGACTTCATCTGTTTGACACAGATAAGGGGATCCTTCTAGCTTGATCACAACAATCATAGCTGAGGTAATAAAAAATAAAATAAATAATAATAATAATAATAAATAATAATAATAATAATAATAATAATAATAATAATAATAATAATAATAATAATAAAGCAAAGGATTTAACAGGCTTTTCAAACATTTAATTAATATATAACATTAAATTAAAGGTACGAGATATCCGAAAATCAACCAAAATAAAATTCTTTCAAATCCTAAAAGGCAAAACGTTGAATACATATAAGGGATAAAAGGGTAAAAATTTTACCCTTAAAAAAATACTCTCCAAACTTACATCCTGGGAGAACTTGACCACAGTCCTGCAACGTCAAAGAAGTTAGGGAGTTTTCTTGATCGACGCGAACCACACCATAGCTTAAACCTTGCATACTAAGAACACCTCTTCCGACAGCGTTAGCACCTCCATGTCCTGGCCTAAATAAACAATAATAATAATAATATATAATAATAATAATAGATTTGACAGAAATTTTAGCCTTTAAGAAAAGTACTTTAAAAATCAGAGCGAATTGAAGTAAAAAAATATTTCTTAGTTAAAACTTTTGATCGATAAAAAAATTGTTAACGAACCTTCTAACCGAGACCGTCAAAGCTTCAGGGGACGAAGCACATGGACAAATGGCATCCGGGCGAAGACCTTTACTTTGAAAGACGGCAAGGAATTGATCACATGAAGAAAGGGACCAAGGATTAGCTCCGTCAGCCACCAGGAGTAAGCGTAATGATTGAAGGTTCACATCTTTGTGATCCTTTGTGGCCAGTAAGCCCCAGTGTAAGTCTCGGGATTTCACGATGGCTATACTCGCTTTGAACTTGGTAATCATGTGCATCCAAGACGCTGGGTTAACTTTCATCACAGAATATGGGATAAATATAACATGCATTCCGTTAAATACGGAACACAACATGGAATGCCAGAGGCCGACCTGAAATAATAATAATAATAATAATAATAATAATAATAATAATAATAATAATAATGATAATAATAATAACCTAAGATTAATATCGACAAAACATCAAAAGAGTCAATTAAACAAACTTAATAAATCTTATCTTTAATTGCTTTATTATTATTATTGATTAGATTTTAAATTGGTACCTTACCTCTCTCTTAAAATCTAAGACACAAACAGCGACTTCCCCTTCAGTGTAGTTACATGCCGATGTCAAAGTTCTACAATGAGCTAACAATGAGGACTTATTTACTACAACTCCTTTAACGGAGCCATCCTTATCTGTTGTGTACTGAAAAAAAAATAACAATAGATGAGACTGACAAATCAAAAAGGAAATGCAAAGGAAAGATATTTAGGTTAAAGAAAATGAAGTAGAGAAATGATAAAGTGTTTATAAAATATAGATTTAAAAATACAAATATCACACATTGTGTTCAAATATTTTCAAATATATTTATATATTAAATACTTGAAACATATCTTTTATGCAAGTATTGCAATTTGGTATGGAAAGAAAGCAGATACAAAATTCCTATTTTAATAGGAAGGGACAGGAAAAATAAGAAAACTACATTTATTTCTGAAAGCTTCGAGCTAAGAGACGTTGAATAAAGAAAAGTGTATGAAATAGAGAGGACTAAAAAAATAATAATTGTCCAAAAAATATATCAAAACATTACCCTGAATTCAATAAACTTTTATTGTTTTAAAGATAAGTTCAGAATAATGCTTCAATTTAGTAACTGCTTTCTTTCCATACCAAATTGCAATACTTGCATATAAAGATATGTTTCAACGTTTTAATATATATATACTATATAATATATAATATATATATTATAATATAATTATATATATATATATATATAATATAAAAATATTATAATATATATATATAGTAAATAAAAATAAAAACCTCTCGTCAATTACTTACTTCTATCATAAAGCGGGTGAATCACGGGGTAATTTGGAAGGAGAATCCGCAATCTTGGGAGGCTTGGTAAATACGTAAGAACCAATTAGTTGGCCTCCTAAATCTCCAGACCTCACAGTACTAGGGGGAGGCCTTTAAAACAGGCTTCTGAAGTTAAAGCTACCGAAACGCTGCAACTACCTAGAAGAAAAAACCTTAAAAATCGCCTAAAAAATCGATTAAAACAAAAAACAAAAATTATTTGTTTTCAACATATTTTGCTAAATTTTCTTAAAACTATAAAATACACGAAACTGCACCTACATGGAGTAAGCACAATTACAGCCTTACCTAATCAATACTAAAGACTCGAGTGTAAACCACTGTAAAGACCTCACGTCCTCCTTGAAATTGGGACCGACAGAGAACAAACCTCCTGAAGACAGCATAAGAATCACACATAAAGGAATGGGATCCATATTTGGAAACACTAAAAGCACCCTATCACCGAGAAGTACTGCGAACCCCCCGTCCGCCAGTCGGCATAAATTATAAAGCCATTTTTGCGAATCTGCTTAGTGAGTTTACCTATGAAATAATAAAAAAACTGGTAAATTAGATAATTAACCCATTAATATATATATAATATAATATAATATAATATATATAATATATATATAAAAAAATTAGATATATATAATATATATATATATATATATAGTATATTATATAATATATGAAAATATATGACTTGGTTGCTGCCATCTATCTCTTGCAGAATCTAATCAGCCTCAGGAGAAGGTCGCGATCCGCCGTAAACGCTCCTATTCTTGCGGCGGAAATGTAGAAATGTATGTACCTGAATGTCAGAGAAAAATTTGAGGAGAAGAAGAAGTCAGATCGTATTAGAAGGGGCAAATTTTGATTCTCGCTGTGACCGAAACAAAGATAAAGAAACGTTGAAAAACTGAGTGTTGATGAAATTTTGTCTGTGTGAAATGAATAAGAAGAAGAGAAGTAAGTTGCACATTTTATAGTGGACCTGGTACTGAAGCTAGTAGACTTGTGATTTGTATCCTATAATTCGTAAGGTTAAATTTAATTTTGGATAAGTCAGTAGGTATGTGTCGTGAGCAGCATCTGAGTGAAACTTAAGGATTACGATTTTTGGATAATCTAAATGCTGTTCTGAGGGGTAAGACTTCAAGATATGTTGGGGGGGACCTGAAGGTGATAGGTGATAAAAAGGTATAACCAGTGGTTGGGGGTCGGGAAAAATGAATATGAGAAGTCGATTGATTCTGTAAGATAGGAGGTATTTTAGTAATACTTTCTTTAAAACACAAGTATCCAAAGTATACCGTGGTGTAAGATGGTAGAGTGAAAAGTAATGATTAGGTTGGTGGAAGAAAATTTAATATGTTGATGTTAAATCATTAATTTTTGAGGGATTATCGGATCATTATTGTTCTATAATTAAGTTAGGGCTTGGATGGATATAAGGTGATACGAAGGAATAGTAAATTAAGATGAGAACGTTAATGACAAGACAAAAGGAATAAGAGCTCGGGCTAGTAAAACCGGGTATTGAACAATTGATACTGGGACAAAATCGGGGGCAAATGAAAAAAATTAGTATGCAAAGGAAGTATTGATTGCTAAGTAGTAAGTAAAGAATGTAAACAGTGAAGGGAAGAAGAGTAGAAACGGTTAAAGTAAAAAAAGAAACGTGTGAATCTAAAAGCAATATAACTCAAAAGAAAAGCGATAATAAGATGAAAAGAAATACAAAAGTATATCTAGAAAAACAAGAGGTTAAATGAACAGTTGGAAGGAGATCGAATGATACATACAAGGAATAGAAGCTCTTCTGAAGAAGCGCGAAGGTAAGAATGAAATATGGATCTGCTAGAATAAAATAGGGAGGGTCTTTTGTAACGGATAAGATTGTGAAAGATGGTGGAAAGAACACTTTCGCAGAATCTGCCACAATATTAACAGTAGGAAGAGGGGAATGAATGGTTGGGTCAATGGTCAGAACGGAATAGATTATTATGAGCGCATGAGTAATAAGGGAGAAGGTATTAAGTAAAACATTGAGGAAATGGTAAAATGTCAGGTAAGATAATTACTGGTAATCGATGCAATGTTGTGAAACAACGGCGAAGATGTATGATTGGATTTGAATTTAATAAACGTTATAGGAGGAATCCAAAGGATGGAGAAGCGGTAAAAACCCTATATTCAGGGAAGGGAGAAAAGGGAACTTTTAGAAATTATAGGGATAAGTTTATTGAGTGTTGTAGAAGATATATGCTGTATTTGGTCTAAGAGTGCGTCGAGTGAACAATATTTGTGAAGAACAAGGTGGCGTTTAGAGTGGTAGATGATGTTTGATCAAATCTTAATAGATTCAGGTGAGTCAAAAAAAGGAAAGAAAATAAATGTACTTTGGTGTCGTGTGCCGAAGTTTTTTAGATTTTATAGAAGCGGTAAGGCAGTTTAGCAATAATGGTTGTGGTACTTCCTGATGGATCAAAAGTAATGGGGGAGACGAGTGAAGCTTGTAAGAGACAAATGGTGTAATGTGATTTAAGGATAATTAGCAATTAAGACAGGGTGTTTATTCTCCTGTTTTAACTGTAATAGGAGGTTAAAAGAAGTCGATGGGAGGCAGACAAAATGTGTTAGAATGGTGGAGAAGGGAGATAGAGGGTGCCCATCTATTATATCGATTATTTGTCGTTGGCATCGAAAGAGTTGAGACAGGATGGTAGAGAATTGCAGTATGTAAAGGAGGGTTGAAAGAAACGAGATAAGAGTAAGGTTATGGTTGTGAGTGAGAAATCCTCAGGGTAATTGTTATGATTGATACTGAACAGGTTACTGATTTAAACTATTTAGGGTATGTGGGATGAGAAGGCTGGATGATCAGATGGTATTAGGAAGATTGGAAATTGGCAGGAAGTCTGGTGCATAAATCTTGGTTGAATGTCAAGACTAAAGTTTGAGCGCTTAGAGTCTTACTGAGGGTAGTTTGTTAACCTGTGTATTGGGTATGTAGTGAGACTAAATGGCGGAATAAGAAGTATAGATCTAAAGTTCAATGTGTTCAAGATGGACGCATAACCGTTAAAAAATATAAAAGAGAATGAACCTATTAGAGGAGTGTTGTGAAAGAAGGGAAAATGAAAAAAGAAGAGTATGTTGATATGTTGGGTCATTCGTGGAAGATGAATAAAGCGGTTGGTTAACGGATTATAGGAGATGTGGAACCGACCGGCTGGGAGAAACCGAAAAGAAAGTGATCGATCCGGTGAACGAATGTGAAGGAAAATTGAGTTTGAGAGGCGAGAATAAAGGTGCATGACGGAAGAATCGGGTTGATGGGTGATGGTTGTGGCCCACCTGGGACAGGGGATAACCCTTACATTGACGATACCAATATGAGGCCGTCCGGGTCTCCAGATGCCTCTGGTGATTTCTTCTGTACGACCGTCACAATTAATGGTACAGATGGGGCGGAAGCGGCTTTCCTTTCGATCTTTTCATTTCCTACGCTTCTTTTCGATGCTCTAAGCCACCAACTTACTCTCCATATCTGCATAAGGAAAGATAAGAAGAAGAGAAAGATATATAACTATATAATATATATATAATATATATTATATGAATATAATATATAATAAGATATATATATATAATATATATATATATATATATATAGATAATATGATATATATATATATTAGTTATATATATATGTAAATAATTGAAGTTGAGCAATATTCAAATAAACATAACACCTGAATTTTTAGCGATTTCCTAGCTACATAAAGAACGAATAAGGGAGTCGAGTATAACACTATAATCATTAAGCGCAAAAATATCATAACGCAGTACAAAAAGTGAAATATATAATTACCATATTTAAATATCCTTTTAAATATCCAACACGGGTTGCCCATGGCTGCTTAAAGTGAGGAAGAACCAAAAATATCTATATACTGCATCTTCCACTGAACGGGGAAGACCAGCAGGTATCTGTTTTATTATATTCAAGGACATGCATGATACTACTACTACTTACTACTGTAAACTAGAAACATAACTAATAAAATGTTAGGTATAATAAATCTCAACATATCTTTCAAAACTCAGCAATTTAAAAAAAATTATCTGAAATACTTCATGTCCGGAGAAGATGATCTACTTACACTTACAATTAAGTTACACTATTAAAAGTGACTCGGAAAATTTATTATAACCTACCACATTTTCTCCTCGATCGGGATTCATAAATTTTCCTTCCGTTTATGGGCATTTGATTTTGGGTGTTGCTTGCGATTTGAGATCTTCTTGCATCGCTATATAAACTCGGGGAAGTGGTCCTTCGCTTCGTCTTATTCAAGACGTATGAGCAACTGTTGCATTTGGTTTAAACTTCCACGACCCCGTCCCCCGCCATTTCTGGAAATTATAGCATGCTCTCTCCATCCATCCGGATCCTAAAGTTAATTGGTTTAACACCCAAGCAAAAACAAACACATCGAACAAGAACGAGAACGTTAGTACAAAATCTCATATTGCCCAAAAAACAAAGAAAGAAAAAAAAAAGAAAAAATAAAAAGGGATTTAAAATACCAAACATAATTATTTTGAAGCCAAGCAAGAAAGGCTTGTCCCTCCCTCTCTCTCTTCTCTCCAAACTCTGCAATAATGGTGTGGAGAAAAACAATCATAAATATATACCAGGGTTGCAAAAAACCCAGGATTTTTGTCTTTCATTCCAAATAATTTCATAAAAGGGTCAAACTAGGCCAATTAACCATAGCCCAAAAGCCAAACATCCCTGGCTTTTTACAACCCGCATATAACTCGCCAATAAAGTGAGTGAGGAGAGTAACTGAATACTAATTCAAAAACTTAATACCCTTTAAGAATTAAACAACCGACAATTTAAAAAAAAAATGTAATCCTTGATAAATAATTGAAAGTAGCACACAATTTATTCAATTCGAAACTATACCATTTAAAATAATCAAAACCATTTATAATTAATTCATCTTGTGAGAAAACAAATTGAATAACGATAACATAAATTAGAAACCCACCTCGCTTAATTCGTTAGTAAAACCAAGCTAACAATCAAAATAAGAAAGAAATTAGATATCTCTTGAAAACTAACTTCATCTATTTGCCAGCAAAAACCATTTAGTTATAATCTTACATAATGAGATAAATAACTAATAATAGTATAGATTTATATATATATATATAATAATATATATAATATATATATATATATATTTATATAATATATATAATTAATAAATATAATATATATATATATATATATATATATCCATTTAGTTGGCAAAGAGAAAACCCTTTTGGCAGATCACAAATAAAATGAGAATTTTAACCATAAATGAAATAATATAAAACCCGTGTAACTTATGTTGCCATATTAAAAATTAGAATTAATAATAAAATATAAATATATATAATAGTATAATATATTATAATATATAATATATATATAATATATATATATATATATATATATAAATATATATATATATATATATCAGTAATATAAAATATATAATACAAAAAAATATAATATATATATATATATATATATATATATATATATATATATATATAAATATATATATATATATAAATATAATAAATATACAAACATATAATATACTATAATAATAAACAAATGCATTCAAGGCAGAAAACTGTCTCAATTCCTCATGCATTGATCTTATTCATATATAATAACACACAAATTTTTATAAACTAAATTTGTATATATATTATATATATACATAATTTATGTTTATTACCTCCCTCACCAGGGGTTTGCCCTCGGATAATTGATGGTTGGCTTGGAGTATATCTTGAGATTCTGTCGTCACGAGCTAGTCGCTGATTTCCTCCGCCAGTGTTGTTCGTCACATCTGGAGGTTGAGAGTCTGAAACAAAGTTTATTTTTTCTAATAGTCTATAAAAACTTTTCTTTAATTTAAGGTTTAGTTATAATTTTTTACAACGAAAATGAAAATCTTTCTGCATAGCTGAATTTTAAAAGTAGAATTCCGAAAAGTTTATATACGAAATCAGACTTTCTAACCTGCACATGATACCCCAAATGATACTGTAAACTATGGGTCATATTACTAAATGTACAATAAAAGATACCATTAATTGCATATTAATCTATCGCTCTTTCCAAAATCCGTACTAAATAATTTTTGGTTTTTCACATTCTCTCACCATAAAAAATAATTTCATTTACCTACATAAAACGATTACAGGTTAGGTTAGGTAATGATCCACATCCATTGAAGCTAATAATAATACTTCCTTCCTACGGAACATTTCGGAACGCACTTGTTAAAAAAATGATACCTAGGGTATATCTATTTGCTGTTAGGCAAACATGAGTGAAAACGTAGCTACGTAACTTATAGGCCATTGCAGGAATATTGGAAGAAAATTACAATTGCCACAACTACTATGCCAAATTCTACAATGCGACACAAATTTCCCACTGAATAAACTACTCGTAAAAGAGTTATAGGTCCTTCTAAATCTAACTGAATGTTGCTGAACTTTTCACAAGCTTGCTCACTCAATCATCATTTTATATACTGTAGGTAAGAGATTCTTAATCTGTGATTCGCTATTTCATCTAAAGCTGGAAGAAATGTTATGTTATGATCTTTTGCAGTTCAAAAAGAAACAAAAAAAGAAACCACGAAAGAAAAGCAAACGTAGAACAGAATCTTAATAAAAAATTATTAAAATTAAGTATAGAAACAGTTTAAAAGACGTACAGTCAGAACTCTGAATGGAAGAATGGAAGCTCCAACTATTAAGATAGAAATAACAAGGCTTGTAAGTGAAATGCAGCACCAGCCTTCTTATTAATTACAATTATATAAATAATAACATGATCTCATCTCTCCAAATATTTAAAGTACGGTATTTAACAGAACCTTGAAAAGAGAGAGATATCAATCAAGGGAAAAAAACATAACCCTAAAAGCCCCAACCTTTTCCCGCCCCCCGCCCCCCCCAAAAAAAAAAATTATCTTACATGCAGTAAACATTACCCATAAGGTCGGTTCAAATTTCTGATATTTCCCCTTGTTGAATATCAAACTTAAGTAGGGTAAGCATAATAAATTAAATAATAATTTTTTATTAAACTATTAATAAATATATAATGAAAATAGATATTTAATCAGAAACATAATAATATGTACAGAAATGATCATAATATAGTGTCGCACACACTTGGATGACAACTTTAAATTTCTGATTGGAAGAGTGACAAGAATTCGAAGAGATTTCATCAATTCTCTTTTATGTACGAAAAGCAGAGAAATGGGATGCTGTGTTGTGTGTGCGTGTGTGGTGGCAGTGGTGTAGTGTGAAGTGTGTGTGTGTGTATAGGCGTGTGTGTGTGTGTGAGGTTAAGAAGAAGAGTCAAACACAAAGATAATAAAAGGGAGGAAGTTATATAGTAGAAATACAGATTCATGAATATAATAATAATAATAATAATAATAATTATAATATACAAATAATAATAATAATAATAATAATAATGAGAGAAGCTATCGGGTTAAGCTTAGAAACAGATCAATGCAAGGATTCTCATTCAATACCACAATAATAATAAAATAATAGCCCCGAATAAAAATATAAAACAGCACAGTCCATATATTATTATTACTGTAACAAATTTATCTTTGCCTTGTTTCCAGGAAGAATAAACCACTATATATATACTCATGATATATATTATATTATATATATATATATATATATATATATATATATATATATATAATATATTATATATATAATATTATATATATATATATATAATACTATATATATTAGGGATGGGCGGGATATCCGGCAACTATGCCGGTATCGCGGCCTAATCCGGCCAAGTTTTTGACTAATCCGGTATCCGGCCGGATATGCATTGTTATGCCGGCCGGATAAGCCGGAAATATTAAACTTCGTGCGCTAGTAGGTTGCTTCTCGTTAAGAAAATATTCCAAATAATTTTGAAAAATTAATATTAATATATAGTATATATATATATATATAATATATATATATATATATATATAGTATATATACTATATATATTATAATATATAATATTATATATATATATATATAGTACCTATATAATATATAAGTAATATATATATTATATATATATATTATATATTATATAGATAATATATATATATATATATATATATATATGAGTATAATATAATATATAGCTATATACATTTGTTTAGAATTTCGATGTTGGGTCCCAATGTTTATATTATTTTATTCATACATGCCCTTATGTTTGACTGTACACATACAGATTGTATCTGAAATTTGGTGTGACACGTTTTATGAAAATTATGGTAAAACTATGGTAATATTAAAATATTACAATAATATATTATAAAAATATTAAAATGTAATGGTAAAAAATATGATATTTATATTGGAATTAAGCTACTCAAGACACATGTTAATGCAATTTTTACTACCATAATTTTATTTCTCACGTTTAGGTATTGTAATTACTAAATAGTAATTAGCCACTGCTTATTTAACGTGTTTAGCATTGTAAATTATAATTACGCAGTATATCTTATACGCACATTGCATTAAATTTATAATAAACAATAAAACGTATTTATTCTCAAATGATTACCGGCTCTCGCCCTTCAGTGATAAAAATTATAAAAATCAAGAGCAATGTTAGGGCAACAAAGCTTGATAAAATTGCAATGTTGGAAATAAATATACGTTTGCTATTTAGAAAAAGTGGTGCTACGACATAAATGGTCCTAAATATCTGATTATACTTTAATTAGGAAGCAATTCGCAGAACTGAAATATAATATCGATACTGAGAATTCGTTGCGATTAATAGTAACACTCAATATCATATATAATATTGATAAATTTTTACATCAGAAATAAAAGAAAACTTCTTTAAAACATGATCCTTTGAAGAAAAAAAAAAAAAAAAACGATTTTTTGGTGTGCTATCAAACGTACAAAGATGGCCAATGTGTAAGAATTTGTGACTATAAAAATTTGGATTCCACTAGAAAACTTTACTAATTTTTGGTCGAGAAGCCTCTAACTGCGGGATGATATAGGCATTCCGCTAACAAAAATTCCGCAACATTTTTTTTCAAATTATCGCATTGCAAATCTCAATTTATTTTTGTATTCCGCAATTGCGGAAGCGTTCCACCTCTGATATATATAATATATATATATATATATATATAATATTATATATATAATATATTTAATCATATATATATATATATTATATATATACTATATATTATATATATATTACCCTTATATATATATATATATTAATTATATTATTATATACTATATATTATATATATATATTATTATATATATATATATATATATACTCACTAATATATATATACTACTATACTATATATTATATATATATATTATATATATATACTATATATTATATTAGTATATATACTATTATATATATTAGGTCAGCTGCACAGATTAGATGTCCCATGTATGTAAAAAATACTATGATAGCTACGTAAAACTGAAATACATTTTTTGAAATCAGGCGCACACATTGTAATGGAGGAAAAATGAAGAAGAATAAAATAAAATTTGTATATAAAAAAAAGTAATAATATAATAAATAAAATGAAATAAATTGAGATAAAAAAAAGTAAAAATGATAATCACATTCTTTTTGTAGACATTAGCCAAAATGTTCCAAACACGCACAACTATTTTCTTTTTTAATGTCTAAGCTTGCGAACATACGCGCGTGCGTGCGCGCACAAAACAACACACCACAACACACACACACACATGCCACAGTTTAACACACACACACACTATGATAGATAGATGTGCAAGGAGAAATTAAATTTTTTTTGAATGACCTGACCTAACCTAAACTATCCCGTTTTATTTTAATTTTTTAACTTAATTTCAGCTTCTTAATTTTTATTTTTTAATTTTTATTTTTGCCATTATTTTTAGTTTCGCCCTAAAGTATTGAAAAGATATAAGGAATAACGTTTCTTTATTTTATGGGTATCATGTTTAAATAAGTTTTGAAACGTACGATTATATAATTTTTTGGAGTCCTCGCTTAAAATTAATTATTAATTTTTCAAAAGGTCTTCCATTACAATCTAAGAATTTTACTTATAATATATATTAAGTTTTTTAATTGTAGATATACGTTTTTTTTTTTAGATCAGGGTGGCACCTCAAACTGAGACTGCCATATATATATATATTATATATATAATATAATTATATATAATTATTATACATATATTATATACCTTTTATTATATATATATATATATACTTATTATATTAGTCACGCTCTGAATTACTTATATAATGCGCGCTCAATATCCATGATGATACGATGACTTTATTGAGATGTGGACCGGGGTGACGTGGCCACTTAGGTATAACTTTTACGTCCTCCCCCACTTTCCCTAATACACTTGGATTTTTCAATATGAAAATCAAGGCCCTAGTGAGATTATAGAGGATAAGCACACAAAAAATAATATGTAATTCTAATAATCATAGTTATGTAATTAAGTTTTTTCAAATAAGATCATTTAGACTCAGTTGAACAGGGGTGAATCGACCACGCATTGTGGGGTGTATATTGGGGCCATCTTTACAATTCCGCTCTTTTCATGTACTCACAATTCAATTTTTATTATTTTTTAATTTTTACTTAATATAGAAATGGTATTTATTATTAAATTAGTAATAAGTAATTAAAATTTATAATTCGACTAATTAGAACAGTAAGAAGTAAAAATATGTGGTGCCCTATTCACCCATTCCGTGAGGGACAAATTTTTGAGCACTGTTTTTTGATTCATATTTTCATATATTTCATTTTTTATTTTAATTCTTACTTAATATAAGTAACTGTTTATTATAATTTAAATAGCTATTAACGTAATAAAAATGTCCAATAAATAATAGAGCTACTCATAAAAATAAGAAATAACAATGGTGGCCGCAATTCACCCCATGCATGCATTTTATTGGGGATGAATCGGCGCAAGTTAGGCCCTAGCGATTTTTAACCCTATGCACTGTTTGGGACAAAAATTTAGTTTATTGGCCAGTTTAAAGCTAACATACTCACTGTATACACTGAAAAAATATTATATATTAAACTCTGTCCATCAACTTTCATTTAGAAACAAGTTAAAAAAAAACTCAAGCATTTTTCAAATGTGAAATTCTATTAAGGACATTTTTATACACCTTAATTATTATCATTTTTAAACAATAAGAAAAAACTCTCAGAATTAAAGATAATTCTAAATAAAACTTGTAGTTAGAGATGTAAACTTAAAACACAAAAATAAAATTTTGTTTATTTACTCACGTCACCTCGCCCGACGCTATATAAACAGACTGCCGGATATCCGGTATCCGGCCAAGTTTTTGTCTATCCGGTATCCGGCCGGGATATCCGCGTTAACTTCCAGTCCGGATATCCGGTAATCCGATTACGGCAATTACATTAATTGAACTCACAGGAACTATATATATAATAGTAATATTTATATATATATATATATAATATATATATATATATATATAATAATTATATATATATACGGTATATATTATTATTATTATCTCATATAGTATATATAAATATACTATATATATATATTATATATATATATATATATTATATATTTATATAACTATATATATATATAATATATATATATATATATATATATATATATAGCCACTCAGCTTAGAGCGTTGGAATGGTGGAAGAGGTTGTTTGTTGTTTAGACTTGCACGGGATGCGAGTGCCGTGTGAATGCTGACGCGCTGCCAGGACTGGCCTACTCGAGCTTCCGCAGTGGGCAGCTAGTGGATATTGACCTAAAACATTCGCGTGACCTTGGGACGGGTGGCAAAGGACCCTGTTGAATTTGTGGGGGTGGGGGTAATAGGACGGGGGCGCGATTTATTTCTGGAGTCCCATGGGAACGACTTCCACTACTACTAAAGAACCTTCTGCAAGTTTTACACTATCGGTCATCACTGTCGTGCTGAATCTAAAGAGGAAAAAATAATAAGAAAACTTTCATTGAAAACAATTTGTCGACATATTGCAGATAATATTATATATATATATTATATATATATATATATATAAAGATTGTAAATGATATATATATATACTATATACTATATATAATCATAGTATATATATATAATATACCTATATTATATATATATTATTTATTTTAATTTATATTTATATATATATATATAATATAATATATATATATAATATATATTATATATATATATTATACTATATTATCACTATATACCTATATATATAGTATATACAATATATAGTATATATATATATATATATAAAAGTTTTAATAACATTTTTAAAAATAAAGTTTTTGTCGTGACAAAGAGACCAAAAAATATGACATATTTTCAAGGCTATATTCAAACTACATGACATTTTTATTTTTCAAAGGTCATAAATAACAATTGCTTAGTCTTAGCAGCAAAACGTATTCATGACTGCTTTTCTTGGTGAAACGCTATTGATCGCAAACAAATATATCCAGTTTAAAAACAAAAGAAGAAATTTGGTAAGGTTATAGAAGCACAAAATTTTTTTTATTTCCTACATTATTGACACCTTTTAAAATCAATACAAATAATGGGAATACGAAAATTCTAAGATGTCTTAGTTATAAAGTAAAGTTAAAAAATAAAATGCTTTTATTGCTCTGTATAATAGAGGAGAAAGTTTAAAAAAAAAAATACAAATTTTGTAATTTAATGAAATAGCTACACCCACATAGATAGATAGATATGACTTAGATAGCTGGAGAATGATTAAGACGTAGTTCGGAATATAGACAATCAGTTAGTCGAAAGTGAAAATTTATTAGTACATCAAAATATTTCAACATTCGATTTATGTTTCAGGTTAGTATGGTTTTATAAAAAAAAAAAAAACGCGATAATAGTTTTAGGAAACAATCAATGCAGGTTACATATTTCATAGCAATTTTTATAAGACATTATTCTTAACTGCACCATAATATGAGTTATTAAATTCACCAAATATTATCGCCGCACCAAAGTAATTTATTTGTGAAAGGAAAGCGCTACAAAAAGTTCCTGATATGAAAAAACTGAACAATCATATAAAGTTTAATATCTGCAAATCACTCGCAATTTAATTAAATGGAAATTTCATTGTATATTAAGAAACTTTTTTTTTTTTTTTTTTTACGAAATGCCTGCATTTCATTGTTCGTTATTTTTGTAATTGATTGCTTTACCTTTTTTGAATAAATTTGCGATTATTTTTATTTTGGCTCCATATAAACTTTTTTTAGGCTTGTTTCAAGCTAAAAATGATCATCGACTATTTTTTTAGGAAAACATATTGGTATATCTGTTGGAATATGGTAATATAGGCTAGGTTATTTTTTCCTTACTTGGGTGAAAGATATTAGATTTGGATGATTCTGAGTAAATACAGAGTATCAGATTCCATGCAATGTTTTATAGCATTAATAAAATTCCCTATCAAAAGAACGCACTGCTGTTAAAACTGTAAAATGATCGGCTTGGAATATTTTTTTTTTTTTGTCGTAATAATTTCCAGAAAAGTTTACTTTGAATAAAATTCGGTTATACTGCACATCATTTATTAAAGTTAAATATTTCGAATGATTCAGTTTTAAGAAACTAATACATGAAATGAAAAAGAAGAAAAAAGTATTAGGGGTATATAAGCTACCGGTTCTTATTCTGATAATATATATATATATAATATATTAGTATATATAAATATATATATATAGTGATTATTATATAATAGTATATATATATTAATATATAGAAATATATAATAGTATATACATATATATATTACTATATATATATATATATTATATATATATATATTAAAAGTCGGCGTGAGAGTTTACTGTGGTTGTGAAAGCCCCAAAAGTAAACACAGTCAACCAACCTGAGTACATGCGGTGTCTGTCCGCGCAGACCTCGCTGTCATAACAGAAGATACTTTGGATATGCAGAGGAAGATTTTCGGTCCAAGAGCCATCTGAGATATTGTGCTTAGGCTTCTTCACAGCATCCATGCGAACTTAATAAAATATCAATAATTATATATAATATATATTATATATAAATATATAATATATATATATATCTATATTTATATAATATATATATATAATATATTATATATATATATATATATATACTATATATAACTATTTTACTACCATATATATATATATAATTATATATATATATAATAATAATATAAATAATAAATAATAATAATAATATAATAATAATAATAATAATAATAATAATACGGTACGTATAAAAACATGTATTATAAAAACGAATTTAGTCTGACTCACCTGTGTATGCCAGCTTCCATTCCAACCCCAACGGCTCATTCTCCTTTCCCGCCGCATCATATCAACAAATGTTTACAACCCCGCTCCCCTCTTCATCTCTTCTCACCCCCAAAGTAGGCGCATCCTAATCGTCCACTCTGCCCGCCTTTCACTCCCTTTTTAAGCTTCAGCGTAAATAGCACGGAAATATACCGCGTCATAAACGAAAGCTACGAGATCATTTCGTACAACCTTTGGATGAACAAGATAGCTAAGACTAAAAAACTAAGGCGCACCACAAACATAGAATATTTATGATAACAAAATTTATAACTAATAATACTGTAATAAATTTAATAATAATAATAATATAATAATAAATAATATATAATAAATATAATACTCTTAAATAAATAATAGGAAATAATAATAACAATAATTATATATAATAATATAATAAAAATAATAATTGCATAATAATAATAATATCGTTTACATAGTATTATAACAGTGAATTTAAAAACTCAATAAAAATGCTCTCTGGCAAATAACCTCGAAATAGGACTAAATAATAATAATAATAATAATAATAAATTTAAAAATATATATATTATATATATATATATATTATATATATAATACTTGTATTATATAGTATATATATATATAAATTATATATATAGTATATATATATATATTATATAGTATATAAATATATATATATTATATATTTAAATAAGATATATATATATAATATATATATATATAGTTATTTACTTCTATTAATATTCAAATACAAAAACAAAAACCTGAAAATATAATAATAATAATAATAATAATAATAATAATAATAATAATAATACATAATATAATAATAATCATAATAATAATAATAATAATAATAAATAATTAATTAAACTTCCTACACTTTAAGGACGTAAGGCTAACACTTTACTTCTCCCAGAGAGATTTCTTTGAGAAAGGTCCCTGAGGGTTGCATGGGCTTACGGTAGAATAGCTGCTGGCTGTGGACAGGCGCGATCTCTGATGGCCTGGAAACTACTTCATTTATGTTAACAAAGCACGCGAACTCAAATGTACTGATTTACATGCTAAGTATGCTAAAACTGAATCAAGAAGAAATAAGTTTCACTATTCTTTATCTCCCCTTTCCCCCCCAACCAGTATCAGAACTTGGCCTCTCTTGCGGCTTGTTAGGCGAGTGCTCTACTACTGAGCTAGGAGACGGAGCGTGAATAATAATACATAATAATATAATAATAATAATAATAATAATAATAATAATAATAATAATAATAATAATAATTAATAATTAGAGATAATAACAATAAGTAATAATAATTTATATAATAATAATGGATAATAATAATAATAATAATAATAATAATAATAATAAACAATATAGTGATAAAAAGGATAGTTATGCAGATAACAAAGTGGTCAAATTTCAGGAAAATTATTTTAAGGGCCTAAGAAAAAAAAATAAATAAATAAATAATTTGTAACACATACACTTAACTTTATAATAACTATAATAACTAAAAGTCACACGTTTTTCTTATAATAATAATCAATAATAATAATAATAATAATAATAACTGTGCATGGTGTATTTTCAATTTATTTATATACGGTATATATATATATATAATATATATTATATATATATATATATAAATATATATATATTATATATATATATTATATATATATAATATATAATATATATATATATATATATATATATATATATATATATATATATAATATAATATAATATATATATATAATATTATATTATATTATATATATATATATTATATGAAACAAAGGTTATTACTAACTTCTAAATATATATTTTATAGAAAAATATAGAACAAATTTAGAAAAACAAAAAAATTAGAAAATAACAATACAAAAAACAATAAAAGCATTGCCAAGATGACATTATTATCCTAGGAAAGGGAGGGGGAGAGAGATGAGGGTAGGTGAGAGGGAACATAAATTTTTAATATTTTAGAATGGAATTATTGTTTAACCGAAAAATATTGAGATATGAAGAACAAACTTCAGGGCATGCACCCTTCATATCGAGCTGAATGACAACTTTTCACACTGTCAGTAGCAATTTCAGTAAAGAATAAAATTTTTCACAAAAGACAAATGGAGAACAAAGTATAACATCTACTCTCTCCTCTCCTCATCTCTCTATAACACATCCTTTCTCCTCTGCTCATCTCTGCTCTCTGCTCTCTCCTCCTCTCGTCCAGATCTCTCTCTCTCTCTAGATTAATTTAAATAGCTCGCTGCGCTATATTCATAAGTGATGGAACTGTTCCCATTTTTAATAATAATGCGTAGTAAGATCTCTCTGTACAGTCACGAGAGTTTGAATAGTTTTTTGAGAATTTAGAATAAAATTTTTCAAAAGGACAGGTTATGATATTTATATATATATATCTAATTATATATTATATATATAATAAATACAATGTAACATTATATATATATATACTCATATATATAATATGATATATATAATAGGTATATATTAATATATATAATTGTATAAGAGTAATCGAATTATAATATGACTATATATACTATACATATTGTAAAGTTATAATGAGAGATACAAGTAGGAGAGAGAGAGAGAGAGAGAGAAGAGAGAGAGAGAGAGAGAGAGAAAGAGAGAGTAGAGGGAGACAAAAGAGAGAGAGAAGGAAGAGAAGAGATAGAGAGAGAGAGCAGAGATGAGTGAGAGAGAGAGAATAGAGAGGAGAGTAGAGAGTGGTAGAGAAGATGGTAGGTAAAAGATCGTTTGTTAGCGCGTAACGGTGCCATACCACAAACGAGAAAGTCTGCATTCTTAATGCATGTTTCTACTGTCTGTAAATTCCACAACTGAGTCATGTGACCCCGCGTTGTTTTTCAGTTCACAGCGGGGAGTGAGAGGCATTGTCTGCCTCAAACGCGCTCTTGCGATAACTATTGTCTAAATAGAGAAAACATATAAATCATATTACAAAATTAAAGCTAAAAACAGACCTATAAAATTTTGGCCTTTGAACAAGTATTGGACTTAATATAAATCAAATTTCATTGTCCAAAGGGAAAAAAAAATCTAAAATTATATAAAATAATTGGGTAAGCTGAGCCTCAGAGCCTCCTATGACAATGGCTGCCTGCCACTGATATATATATTATATATTATATATATAAATATATATATTATCATCATATATTTATTATGAATAAATTACTCACTGTTATTATTTATATTACTATATATATATAGATGAGATATATATATAAATATATATATATTATTATATATATATATTATATATAATATATATAATAATATATATATTATATATAATAATATACTATATATATAATATATATATATATATATAGTTACTATAATTTTTAACAGTTTATCACCACCGCTTCAACGGCATAAAGCCCTAATTCAGGAGGGGGTGTTAAATCAAACAAAAAAATTCCTAACGCAATTACGCAGAATGAGCACAAGCGCGGGCTTTAAAAGTGAGGGAGATTAAATTGAGTAGCAACAACAGAAGATGGAAGAGAATTCCACAGAACAGTAGTAGCAGGAAAGAAGGAGGAGCCGCAGCGAACTAGTCTGGAGTTGCTGATATGCAAACAAAACTCATGTGCACAGATATAGCACCCCTTGGCTACGAGGGCGTTGCGCCTTAAAGGTGGTGGCACGCGAGTGGATAAGTTGCCCTCGAGCACTTGCGCGCTACGTAGCCTAATAGAAATAGAGAAAAGCACCAACATCGCGCCGCAAAAGATAGAGGGTCTAGTGAACTAGAAAGAACAGGACAATTTTATAAGTCTTTTGCCTTTTGACTCGAACCTATCCAAAGCCGGGTGCAACGCTGGAGCCCCCCCAATACTGAGATGCGTACTGCCATTACAAGGCGGATGAGGCGCGCATTTGTATAACTGAGTAATGTGAAGAGGAAAAAAGTCTCGCAGTCTAAACTAGGAACTCCCAGTTTCTTTTAGGCGGCCCTGCAACCGCGTTGTGATGTGAGGTTTCCAAGACATTTTTTTTTGTTTTATGTTAAGGCCAAGAGTGTTTTTAAATTGTCAACAGGAGAGACGAGAGAACCGTCGAGAGATAGGAAGTTTAGAAGGTGTCTTAGAGAGGGAGATTTGTGAAGTTGAGTTTTTAAAGAATTGAATTTGCACAAGGTTTGCAGACGAACCCACCCGGAAATTCTATCGAGATCAGCGAGAATAGAATCGAAAGATTAAAATCGAGAGGCAATTCTAGAAGTAAGAGAAGGAGGCAGAATTGAAATGAGTTGAAAGAATGAAGGGTCGAGTCCAATCGGCATATGAGTGAAATAGAGTTAGATGTGCCAGGTGAAGAAGATCATTAATGAAAAGTAAGAATAAAAGTATATATAATATTATATATTATATATATATAATATATATATATAATATATATATTACATATATATATATATATATATATATATATATATATAATATATATATATATATACTATAATATATAATATATTATTATTATATTATTTATTATTAAACTTTGCACTTATGTAACCGCTTTTGAGCGGGGTAGTGGTGCGTACAGCCTCCTTCATTCACTCCCGAGCCTTTCATCTCGCCGCTCACCCACCTCCTTCCACCCCAACTCTATCCTGCGCCAACACCCTATCCCTCCCTCTCCTCGCCCCAACGCGCTCCCTCCTCCAGCATCCTCGCTTTTATCATCCATCTCATCTCCTTGTTGTCCTGTCTCTTTCCTCCTTCCTACTCCGGCGCCTCCGCCTCCAAACTCTTTCTACGCCTGCTCTCTGTTCCTCCATTCTCACTAAATGCCGCATACCATCTTTAACATTGCCCATTACTCGACGGCCATTCCCACTCAGACGCATTCCTCACATCACACTCTTCTGCCGCTCACGGCACCCTAACTCGCCTAATCCTGCTGGCCCTTCTAGCTAACCCGCACAAACCGCTCTCACACAACCCCTTCATCTCAAAACTTCCAACTTTTTCCTGACCTGGCATTCACCCCGCACGTTCACACCCCATACAACACGCTGTAACATCGATTTTCTCAACATACTTATATTAAACTTTCTGTGATAAGATCCCCCCCTTTCCCATATTTCTGCTCAGACCATAGCAACAGCTGCTCATTCCTTCCACTATTTCTATGATCTATCTCCTGCCTTCATAACCCTCCGGCCGGCGTTAGCCGCAACTCCATGCACTAAATAATCTAAAAAAATCTTACTATCTTCCCCGTAAAACTGCACCGCACCTACTCTACGCTCTAACCGGCTCCCCTCCTGCACTTTCCTCCTCTGCTCAAAACACTAACACTTTACTCTTACTGGATTTATTTTCTAAGCCGCTTTTGTACCAACAGCATTCTCTCAACTCTCACCTAAAAATGCCTCAGCCGCTCCGCGTTCTCGCCAAACTAGGGCAGTATCATCCGCAAACAGTAACATGTTGCACTTCCCTTCTATCATTCCATTCATCAAATTCCACGCCCTCGCCTGCTCTATTCATTTATCCCCTGCACCTCAACCATTCCTAGCTGACAAACAACTGCTCGCATAAACAAAATTTGAAATAGGCCACGGCGACATTACACACCCCTGCCTAACATCCACGAACACCGTCCTCAACAGTTGCTCACTGCTCCCTCCCTACACCTCGCTCACACCCCACATTCAGCGCTATTGGCCTATAAAAAAAGCGGCTAATTCCTTTCCCTAAATTACCCCCCACCGCCATTATCCTCCACACCCTCCACAATTCACACAGACCCTATTCCACTTCCGTGCTCATCTATATGCTTTCTCTAAATATTCTAAAAAACACGGCGCACATACACTTTCCCTTTTCTCTGCTATAACTTTTTACTCCCAGCAGCAGCTCTTAAGTGTAAACACTTGTCACACACCCTCTTCCGCTCGCTAAATCCACCTTGTCTTCCCCATTCTCGCCTCCGTTCAGCCGCTGCTTACTGCTCTCAATACAGTATTCTTTCGCCGTAAGCGACTTTCCCTACCACATTAAAAGACATTATACCTCTATAATTTCCAGCATCCCAATTCTATACCGCGTATTCCCCTTAATACAGAGGTAACCAAACAACCATCGCTTCAAACCAATCCTGTTGGTACTCCTCACACTCCTCCAAGCATATTTAAATTACCTTATCAGAGCAGAGCCAGTCTCCAGCCTCTCTACGCTCGTTTTCTGACACAACATTTCCATTTCTCACTACTCATAATCCAGACCTGCGGACTCCACTTTTTATCCTTTATTCATAGGCCTCAATATAATATTCCTTCCATTTGTAATTTCATCCTTCCCGCCTTCTCTCCCCGACTTCATTACCGTGCATCTCACAGGCCATCTTTGCTATTACATCTGTCTACACCCTATGCCCCAAACGTCAGCAAAGCACGTAGAAGACCGCACTCATTCAATAGTCCACTAAAAAATACTCCCTTCCGCATAATAATTCACCGTCTTCCACTACTACCTCTATAATGCCTCATCCGTGCCTATCGGGTAAATACCTGCATCTCGCTGCCCTTAATCCTGAGATCCCAGGCAACCCCATCCTTTCTTCTTTCCTTTTTTTTATTAACTTCTTTTCTTCTCCTTACTTGAACCCGATTCAAAAATTTTCTGTCACTTTTCTACAACAATTCTGCGCTGCTTTTGCTCTTCTCTCCGCCTCTCCACCAACAGCGCTCATTTGGCTTCCTACTCTAGAACCATCTTCTATAAAATTTTCCTCCTTCAGCTATCTTACTTGCTCATAACTTGTCAACATCCCATTTCACATAAGCCTGCCTTTTTCTTTTATGCACCAGATCATCCTCTTTCACTACACCTGTCTCTCATACGGACACACCATTCACAAAAGTCCCCCTTTCCCCTTCTGCTTGCACCCACCCTTTTTACTCCACACTTAACCCTTCTAGCCCTCTCAACCTACTCGCCCCGGTCTCTAAATGCTCTTTTGCAGCTGCGGCGGTCTCCCACCGCCCTCCCGAAATCTCGCCGTCCCTCTCACGTTTCTCCACCTGTCGCTCCATAAACTTCTCCTAAACTCCGATCTTTACACACTATCTGCCTCCAATTTTTTCCACGGCTTATATCAGCTTCCACTGTCCTCTTTTCTCCCGGCTTTTTCCCTACCATCCACCTCTCCCCCAACCCTTATTCTGGCATCACCTAAATAGTGATCCGACTATCGCACCCTACCCCCGCCCCGATCTAAATACGGTTTAGCATTAATAATCTACCCTCTATCCTTTCCAATTTACACACAACTTAATCTTAGTAACGCCTTCCCACTTTCCGCCGGTTTATACTACACCTCTTTGCGCGAGAGTTTAGCTTATGATTTCGCTCCTCACTAGAATTTTTTTAAACCAAGTTTCCCGCAGCTATCTATCTCTCGTGCGTGTAAAGTCGACAGTCACGAACTCTATGGCAGACTTTCTTCTTTCTCAGTATATACGTCATTCACAAATATCCCTCTTCAGCCGTCCCTCAAATGGTCATATTATTCTTTCGCTGCACCACCTTAAACAAAAAACCCTAACCTTGGACTAAAAAAACGTCAAGTCTTGAAAAAACCCACATGTTGTGCCAGCCCTAACTCTTCCTTTCACTATTTGGCCAACCATTGCACTATCAACTGATTGCCTCGAGATAAGACACAAATTTTTTTTAGTGAGTACTTACCATTCCGCCCCCTACGTGAAGCACATCACTCACAACATATATATATAATTTATAATACTCATATCAGCTCCGCTTATCACCATAAATTCATTGCTTTCTGTCACTCCTCCCTTGCTCCATTACACTGGAGTGCAATATGCCACACCATATGAACACCTGATATATCACATAACTCAATATATTTTTCGCCCCCCGAATTTCCACTTTACCCACATTATCCAGAACTCGCTTGGTTACAAATATACTATATCTACATACCTTTAATCTAATCCACATCTTATCTATTTCTCACTCAATAACTATTCTCCTTAAGGTCCACCTATATACTATCATACTTATTCCACTATATATGGCTAGCTATCCACTCTCACTCTCTATTCACCCGCCGCTAATCATTACCGTGAACATTTATCCAACTCCATTTTTATCACTCGTTTATCCCTTGCAATCATTAAGTATTCTGTTATATCCTTAGGCTAACGTCCATACTCACTTTATAATTCCTTCACAAACATCAATACATACCCACTTCCTCCTCACTCTATTCAAAATTACATTCGAGTTATTACTACTACTACTCACATTCATTAACGTATATACCTACTACCCATATATTTAAATACGTAACTATTCTGCACTGCTCACTACCATCTATATTCCTACTTAGCTATATATAATAACTCCAATAAGCTCACAATAGCTGTACGCTTAAAATAGGACCTAACCCCTGACTAACTTGTGTAGTTTCCAAATAGCACCTAGGGCTATACTCAATACTAATAGTATTATAATATTATATATTATAATAATAAAAATATATTATATATATATACCGCTCAACGAGTATACAACGAAAATATAAGGCTAAACTACAATTAAAAATAATATAATAATATATATTATATTAATATAATATAAAAACAATAAAAGTTTATAAAACCATATAACACTCATATTAGTATTTTATCAATATTCTCCAAGCTTCTACTCACCTCCTTCACCACCCTGCTATTCGCATTCTTCCCCTGCCTGCTATGTCACCTTATTATATCCTATCATTCTGCTATAAAATTACGACGTTTTAAAATTTTTTATCCTATCTAGCAATCAATCTCCATCCTTAAATTTATTCTTAAATCTACAGATCTAACAATAAATAGTTATAATAATAATTTACCAGTTTCACGCAATATCAATAATAATTAAAAGGTTAAAATGTAATTAGGCCTCAATATTAAGATATATAAAAATATTAAAATGGCTAACACTATAATCTGCTTCCACCTCCATATACATATAGATTGTATGAATTCGAACATTAAGATCTTCATCTCCGTTGCCTTTATCCTATTTTCATGCCTTTTGGTAGTACAAAACACTCCTAAATTTTATCATTATACAATATAAAACAGAAAATAACTTTATATTCAATTTTTAATTCTAAATAATTCACACAGACTACAAAAACAATAAAAACAAAAAACAAAACAAAAAGAAATATCTACAATTTCACTAAACGCTTTATTCTGATCATGAGACATAATATATAAGACCATAACAATTTATTAATAAATATATATATACTAGTAAGTTCTGCACTTTTAAAAGATTGTATTAAATCAACCAAATTGGAATTTCGAGTGCCTGAAAGCGAAGAAGGTAGCTGACCATAATCTCACTGATACAAACAGTAGATATAATTGATCACGTACCACAAATAAAAGCATATGTCACTTGTGAGTACAGCCCTTCAAACCAAAATACTAAATTATA
The DNA here is from genome assembly GCA_015478945.1 of Trachelipus rathkii. NCBI lineage: Eukaryota > Metazoa > Arthropoda > Malacostraca > Isopoda > Trachelipodidae > Trachelipus > Trachelipus rathkii. The sequence goes on from JABUQX010032732.1 coordinate 33,022, forward strand.
GTAACTCGCTAATGTTAATGTTATTCGACTCCTTAATGCGTGTGAATATCATACAAATTCCTCCTATTTCTTATTTATATATTTCAACAGAGATTAATTAATGGTGAACTGTTCGAGATGAGGAGGCTAATTAGAGGAGGGTGGGAGTAAAACATAATTCCGAAATTGGACGATTACTTCTCAGTCATATACATATCAATAAGGTAACCTAACCTTCTTCTTTTAGAACGGGAACAAGGATTCCGCCCCAATTTCACCCATAAACACAATTTTTAGAATTAATCCCAATGCTTGCATATCTTTTATTTAAGACATTATGTAAATACAAGAAATCACTAGGATTTACAAACAGGCAACCCCAGGTGTTTAAAAAAGTAATCGCTATCCTCTCCCCCTAGCCGCTAATCGCATACCACGGCTAAACGTGCGTTAACATCGGTGCATTTGCTCGCCGACTGGCATTTATCTGTTATGCTCTGCACACGCTTGCAGGATAGTTTCCACTTGTCAATTTCCCGGACGTCTTTATTGGAACTGGGTGGCGAAGTAATATCCTTTCTGTCTCGTAGAACCACCTTTGATTGCGTCTAGCGAAGTGTTCAAACGATGTTGAGAGTTCCGAGCGAACTGTGGAGGGCAGGCCAATCAGTGTTGACTCCCGGACTTATTACCATCGCGATAAAAGGTTAGCTTAATTCAAGCCAGGTCCGTGTGCTTTAGGCAATGTGATATGGGCTGGCCCATAGCCAACTGAACTATCATGTACTTAGAATTATACCATTAGAGGCTCACTCCTGCCACAGTTCTCCACTTCAACCCGCACTCTTTCTCGGGGAATTGAGAAATTATTCGCCTTTCAGGAACTAGGTCGGTCATGTATAACATACAGGCGAGGAGATTGTGCAGTAAATATCCACTAAGCCACTATTAATTTAATAATTACGTGATGTTAAAATTGGTGTAGTGATTTTGCACCGAGGATTCTCTCTCTGTTGTCCTTTTCTCAGAAGTGATGAATTTTTTTACTGATAAAAGGCAGATATAATAAGTTTATTAACCTATTTATATACAATAATATATAATAGATACTTTATATTACGGACTCACTATTTTTTCCTACTTTAATAGGATACATATTAATATAAGTTTACGTAATATCTATCTATAATATTACAATTTACTTATATTATATTTCATAAAATATGAGTAATAGTTTAACCTTAAATTGTAACTATCAGTTGACTATTCATTATATTATATTAGTATATTCTATTGTAAATCTATACAAAGATGTGAAATGGTATTATTGAGAATCAATATGGGGAAGCACTTAACGTATTCATTTTTTTATTTTATTCTCTATTATATTATATATAGAAAGATCTTTTAGTTAAATATAATAGGAGAAACTCTTTCATTTGAAAGAGTTTTACTTCACTTTATTTAAACATGGAGAATTTCGTATTATATGGTTGATCTCAATCAGTACATTTATAGTTTATTAATCGGATTATAGTAAATTTAGCATCTGAATTTATTACTTTTGATATCCTTACTATTATTTGAATAAAATAGGTGGAAATCTAAGTAGTTGTTAGGCTACTAGTCTATTAATAGTTAGTACTTTGAGTATACTTTTATATATATATGTATTATATGTATATACTAGTGTCATAGTCTATTTAAAGATTACAACTAAATAAACTACCAACTAAATGATATTAGTTGCTAATTACTATAATCATGCCCACTATATATATTATCATTGAGTTATCCGTACTATCTATTTAATTTATTGTATATTAATTAATATAATAATATTCATTTCATTCTATCACATAAAGTATAAAGTATTTTATGAATATTAGTAATATAATATGACTAATACATTATAGTAATAATTTTAACTAATTCCTTATCTTATAACTACTATGACATTTATAAAATAAGTAAATTATTTATATATATAGTTGTTAACATATATTTGCGATATTATAAATATAATTACTTATTCAGAACTTTTCTAGCCGCGCTATAGACTCAGATTCTCCATCTAGACAAGCGAGTCCTCTATCGAATCTAACTTTCGGGGGATCTCGACTCATCTCATCTCTAATATATTAATACATATTACAGTTTATGAGGTTATGAAGACTAGGTACGTCTTCTGTTATTCAGCTAAGGTCAGAAACTATATTTATATATAGTTATCTTATTAAATAATAGAACGTTTAAATGGTAATTTAGTGTGGATATTAACATATTAACATATATAGATATAATTAATTTAATATATAATATACTATATATTTAATTAGATATTTAATATTATATAATATTATTATTATTATTATATGATTATTATTAATATTTTAATTATATTATATATATTATAATATAACTAAATATTTTAATTTGGAATATATATAATTTTATATTTTAATAATAAACTAAAGTCATATATTTTATAATATAATATATTAGGAATAATTAATATATAGATAAAATATTAACATAACGTTTAATATTTAATAGTGTATATTAAATATTATATTATATAATATTAGTATTAATATATATCAATTTGACTAATTTAATTATTACGTGAGGTATTAAACATAAAATTCTGTATTATAATAAGTGCATTCTATTATTTCATATTTAGTTTAGTTATGATATGTGAAATGGATGTATTATGTACTTATTATCTCATTTATTAGTTATTAATTATATAGTATATTAATTATTCATTATTTGTTATTTATATATGTTATTTATTTATATTACTTATATCCATTATATTATTATATTATTTATTTATTATTATTTGTTTAGATTATATATTATTATTTGGTCTTTTTTTAAGATCGATCTCGGGCGTGTTATTATTTAGTTGATTACCGGTTATTGGGGGTTATTAGTATATTAGTTAACGTATTATGGGCGGTTGTTGAGAGAAGTTGTATCCGTGTTATTAGTCGTTAATGATAATTCACTACTCAGTGAGTAAATTATGTTATTTATTCATAATTAGTTTAATATAATAGAATATTATATTAATATTTATTTTATCTTAAGATTGATTCAAACACTATAATATTTTAAATAATTTTATCTCATATAATTATAATAATTTCTCTATGAATTAATTATTATTCTTATTTTATTAAATTTTATTATTTATTATTTGAGATAGTAGTTAAAATCATTTAATGTAAATTTATTTAATGTATTTAAATATATTACATCTATTAGTTAGTATTATTATTATTTAACATTTGATTTAATTATTTATTTATTTTCCCATTTTTTATTAATATTATTTAGAGTAACATTTTAATAATTTAATTTATATTATATTGTTATATTATTATTAATTATTATTTCTTGTTAGATATTATTTAAATACTATGGATTCAGATAATCATTAATTATATTAATTAATGTTTAATAATTATATCGAAGTGTGGGTATAAGTTAATTATTATTATTTAATTATTATTTATTATTATTAATTATTATTATTATATAATTACTACTATTATATAATATATTTATAATTATTTATTAAATTATTTTAAATGATTTAATAAATTTTAATTATTTATTATATTTATATTAAGTATTTATTATTTAAATTTAGTATTATTATTAAATTAATTATACATTATTCTATTTTTAGATTATGTGTATTAGTTGTTTCATATGTTTTAGGTCATAAGTGTATTCAATTATCTGTGATTCGATAACTACTACTGTAATCACAATTTGATGTGAAAGTTTTATTGGTTATTATTATTAATTTAATTTGTGAATAATCGACTAAATCCATCCTTAAATTTAATCTAATAATTATTTTTTTATTTTTATGGTATTAATTATTAATATTATTGGCATTATTAATCATATATCTATGGTATTTATTATTTGTTAATTATATATTTATTTGAGAACTGGTTTTTTTTTCATAGAATATTTTACTTTTCATAATGATTATTATGCTATTAAAATTAATTAAATTTAGAGATTCAAACCTCAAATTTTTATTTAGTTTTATTTATATATTTAATTTATATTATTTATTTATTAAATTTATTTTAGTATTATTCAAGTATTGATTATTTATGCAGCTTTATTTTGAGTATATTAAATATGTAATTACATTTGAATGTGTAGGTGTATTCATTATATATTATTTTCAATTTCCTCGATCGTTTGAATTGATTAAAATTAACTGAATTATAATTTGAATTTGAATTTTATTTGGCATTAAAATTATCTGGATTAATTATTAAAAAACTGCCACTAAGCTTAATAATTACAGGTATTTAACTCTAATCTATTCATGAGTTAAAATATATTATATTATTATTATTGGGATTATTATCTTTTTTTATTTATTATATTATTATTATTGATTATTCTATTTTTATTTATATGTTTATATAATTTCAATATGCCTTTTAATTTTTGAGTTTTTATGTATTGTTTTATTATATATATATAATTGAATTTATTAGATTTAATGTATGTATTTTATGTATTTGAATAGCTGGTTTTAAAATTTCAATTTTCCGTAAAAACACCTTTACAGGATTAGGGTAATTATTATTATTATATATATATTATATGCGATTTATATTGATTATTATTTATTATTTATAATATATTAATTTAATAAATTTATTTAAGTTTGACAGAGAGAGTATCACAAATAATTGCTATTCAAAGTATAATTTTGGTGTATAATGTGAAATTGAGTTAACAATAATTTAACTCTTCAAACATGAACTATTTTAGATTATGATACAAATTAATTTAGTCAATTTTATTAATTATTAGTTAAATGTTTGCATATTATTCTTCAATTATTATAATAATTATTATATTATTATTATTATTTATTATCTATTTTTATTATTTAATTTTACTTATTTTATTTTCAATTTTATTAGTTATAAAATAATTATTTATTATTTATTTTTTAGTTCATTCTCGATTTTACCATGTATCTATTCACTTCTAAAATTTCTGTAATTAGTGTGAATCTGTTTATTACATGGTAATTTAATTTACACACTTATATTTATGTGATGCTGCTATTATTATTTATAGTAGTATATTTATATTCTATTATTGTGTTATTTTATATGCATTTTACCTACATTTTTCATTAATAAATTTAAATTTATTATAAAGTATTTATTATTATTATTTATAATTATAATTTGATATAGCTCCACAATCAAATGGGTACAGTAATATATCTTTTTCAGCTGTTGATTTCAAAACCAAAAAAAATAATTTCGATGGTAATTTCTCCGATAGCGTTGGAACGGTCTCTAAACTCTCTGCTATAGACAGTTAAAAAAAAACCTAAGATGGATTAACACATATATGTACCTATTACAATAATATTTAAGAAGTTACTTATAATTAATCTCTAAAGATTAGCTTTCAGCAGAGATAATTAATTTGTATTATTACTTGAATAAATTAAACATATTGTGCAACGGCTTCCTATATTCGATTTAAGTGATGAACCTGAATATCGTTACATTAATCTTTTAATCTGATCTGGCACCGGGTAAGGGATTAATACCCAAAAAACAAGTATTCTCAATCTTCACCTAACTATAAAAGAACAAAAATATCAACAATACAACACTCAAGCCTATGCATCAGAAAATTTCCAGACACAAATTATGGCTTTAAATTGAGAAGAAATTTTTTTTCTTTTATTGGCTGCAGCCTATGATACTGACGCCTCTCAATTATTTCCTAATAGAATAAAGTTAATAAGTGTCAGCATTGTTTATACACGGGACATAAAGTTTAAAAACAACCTATTAGTTAATTGTCATGGTTGTTATTATAATGTGATAAAGTTTCTACTAGATAAAATTATTAGAACTGGTAAAATATTATTATTTCTATGTATCATTATTGAAATTTAATAGAATGAAAGTAACTTTTGATTATTTTTGTTATTTCTTTCTTTTTTTTTTTATCAAAAGATTTGGTAGAGTTTTAATTGATGCCATAGTATATATTATTATTATAATAAAACTATATCACATCAATAATTACGTATGATTTAATTACATTTTAAAGTACATAATGTCGATGTATTTGAAAAACTTGTCATCTAAAAGTCTTTATATTTAATATGATATAATATAATGATTAAGGAAAATAATAGTTTTTATTACCGTTATTCGATTCTTAGGAATACTTCATACAGAGCAGGATTAATTCTTGTACATAAACTAATTACTTTTTTATTAATATAATTAATTAAATATAACCCTCGATACTAATTATTAAGTTGAGCCCTAAGGTTAAATTGAGATAATGCATTCATTTTATCGCATGCAAACTTAAGTTATTAATTTTTTATCGTAGCTAACAACTGTTAGACATTTGGCAATATAGTAAAAGTTATTACCATCCTCTGAACTGTTTGGTTTTATAGTTGTATATATCTGTAATATAGTTCTAGTGAAGTTGCATGAGATTTATTGTAGCTATTTAGATGATATTTTGGTACTAAAAAATAAAAAACGAAAAAAAAAATAATGAAACGTTATTGTACTATTATAACAGACGGACTTGAGCTAAAGAGTCCATGTGTACAAAGGAAATTGAATAACACCAGTATTGAGAATCAGAGAGATAAATTAGGACGTCTTTGGAGGTTTTTGGGGATATATCTCATGAACCATGAGGGGATTATTTAATTATTATCGTAAAGACCTGATGGTTTACATCATTGCAGTCTTAGAGAATAGATCGATTGTATTGTAAATTATTCACGGTATTGTTTATACTTTGGCCATAATTCTGAGTAGAGCTGAAAAAAGCCTCAAAGATAGAACGTGTTAATTGTATTTATCGCACAATGGATAGAGACATTGATATGAAATATAAAGGTAGTCACGTAATAAGGGAGGACGATTGAAAAGTGTACTGAGGGGAA
>JABUQX010032733.1:0-25000 GCA_015478945.1 Trachelipus rathkii
GGTATGCTTCGTTCAAATCGTTGGTGTTTAACAGTTCGCATTTATCATTGGCTTACTTTCGCGTTATATATATATATATATATATATATATATATATATATATATATATATATATCTCTATATATAACATATATATATATATATATAAGTAAGAAACAACGGACGGACATATATATATATATATATGGGAAGTGAAACTGGTGGTCAACATCCCAACAATGGTGTAACGGGTCAATGACCCTGATGATCGTCTCCATACGTCGAGGTAAACTCAATAAACTCTGGATACATTCGTTCGTGGGTAATGCTATCCCATATCGCAATAGCTGCACATTTCACTGCTTGTGGATATTAAGAGGTGCTGGAGATTTCGTTGAGCTCCTTTCTTGAGATGGTCCGAAAGGTGTTCTGTGAAAAGTTGAGGACAGGGCGTAGATACTTAGTCCGTAACCATCCATGAAATGCTCGTGCGAGCATCATCGTTCATTAGTTGGAACCAAGACAGAATTTTAAAGTTGCATCAAGATTGACACTTCAAAATTCAAATTTGCCTTCCAAATTCACACAAGTTTAAAGTAAAGGGAAAAATAAAAGGGTAATTTGTACGGTCTTTGATGTGGAATTTTTTTTAATAACCGCAGGTACCTGAATTACGGTTAACCACAGGGAAGATACCGTTGAAAGTATCAGACTCTTTGTTGTTGCTCAGGATACACATGACACCACCCATCTTTGCGTGACGTCGTACAGGTTTAACTATATCACTTATAGAGTTTCAAGCCTCGATTTTGCTTTTCCGTCCGCGTATTGAACAAGGGTCAATAGAATAAAATATCAGCTTTCAATCGATTGCAATACGTTAACTTTGTATTTTAAATCTGCATTATAGCTATGTTTGTAAGGACCAGTGGTTAGAATATTCTGTCTCTGTGCTATATTTCTCTCTCTCTTTATATAACGCCATATCTCTCTCTCTATATATATCTATCTATAATATATATGATATATATAATATATATGATGTTAATTAACGTGATAGTGTGTGTGTGTTTGTAATGATGATGACGTGTGTGTGATAGTATTGATGATGATGATGATGATGATATATGTGTGTGTGTGTGTGTGTTGATGATATTATTATAGTAATGATATTGATGACAATGATATGTGTGTGTGTGTGTGTGTGATGATGAAGTGTGTGTGTGATGATAGTGTGTGGAAGAAAAGAAGAGCCATATTAAGTCTAAAAAGTTGGGAAAGCGAAAATAAACCAACATGTTTTATTAAGCAGTGTTTGGTGAACAGATGAAAAGGAGTAAAGAAACAAAGAATGGGTGCGTGTTTCCAGTTTGAGAAGAGTGAGTTAGTCTTAGTTGAAGTATAGTGAAATTGTCTTTGTAATAGAAGAAGTGTTATCATTAGTAGGAAGCAATAAGATTCCTAATTAAATAGCTACTAGAATTGCGCAAGTGAGTTGGTGAAGGATCAAAGAGTTTGCATTCTTTTTGTTCAATATAAAATAACGTGTGATTATCACGTTGACTTGTAGCAAAAAGTGAAGAATGAAAAAAGGAAGCTTTAAAATATATCCAAATAAATAGCTTGCAAAAATAATATAAGGGTTAAATGAGAGAATGATTACAAAACAGACGAGTTCTAATTAATTTTAGAGAGAAAAGAATATAAACTCTAAGACTAATTAATATTTTTAAATAGTAAGTAGTTGTGATGAAAAACCTAATATAATTTATATAATTATGAGAAAAAGGAGAGGAGAGGAGAGGAGAGGGGATCGAAAACATGACAGAAGTACACCAGAAAGTGACGAGACTGAAAGTCACAACCCCAAGTAAAATTAAACTTAAAATTATTAAAGTAAAGTTTACATTCATAAAGTCGGAACAAAATCTACTGATGAGGTTGATGGCCTAGATTTTCAATCAATTTTTTTTAAATCCAGCTTCCTACTGAAACATCGAATGTATTATACCTATTAAGCTTAACCCAAGTTAAAGTAGGTAATAATTTGCTTGTATTGGGTCATGCACTAAGGCGCGGTTGAGGAAAATATAACCCCAGTCCATTCCAAACCTTAAAAGCTACAATCTTTACACATGCATTATAGAACAACCACCTGGTTTCTAACAAAGAGAACACCTGGTTTCTAACAAATAGAACACCTGGTGTCTAACAAAGAGAACTCCTGGTTTATAGCAACGAGAACACCTGGTTTCTAACAAAGAGAACACCTGGTATCTAACAAAGAAAACATCTGGTTTCTAACAAAGAGAACACCTGGTATCTAACAAAGAAAACATCTGGTTTCTAACAAAGAGAACACCTGGTTTCTAACAAAGAGAACACCTGGTTTCTAACAAAGAGAACACCTGGTTTCTAACAAAGAGAACTCCTGGTCTCTAACAAAGAGAACACCTGGTTTATAACAAAGAGAACACCTGGTTTCTAACAAATAGAAAACATGGTTTCTAACAAAGAGAACACCTGATATCTAACAAAGAGAACACCTGGTTTCCAACAAAGAGAACACCTGGTTTCTAAAAAAGAGAACATCTGGTTTCTAACAAAGAAAACACCTGGTTTCTAACAAAGAGAACGAAATATTGAAAACAAAAAATAAATTTGGCATTTAATATAAACAAAGACAGTGGTGAAACACATTAGTATCGTCATTAATAAACTCTTGAATTCTTTCGTTCTTTACTAAAACTTATTCCAAAATATTAAAATTACTTCCTCGTGAAACATTAGAATGAAACTACAGTTCATCATTTGCAATAATATCCTATTTTTCAATGGAATTTGATAATAGTACGAACAACTATTTAGATGTACTTTATAAAAGATTTAAACGTAAAATATTCATAATTTACATTATTTTATTGTGAAATAACCACTAATTATTTTTTATAATAAAAATAAGATGTAGATATAGTGAAAAATCCTGTATTCAGTGGCAATATTGCTAAGGCCATTAGTTATCCATGATAACTATGTGATTTTATGATAGGACAATTATATATATATAAAGCAAATTACAACATTTTTCCCATTATAAATATACAATTAAGGCAATAGAGCGTGAGGGTTGACAAAAAGTTGTTTTTTTCTGATTTTTCAAGTAAAATGTACTAGTATCAACACCTACCTCCGAATGGAGTCAGCTTGATTGACTGTATAACGGTGGATTTTAATTTATTACAGTAACCATAAACAGGTGATGAGCAAATTTTATGATATGGTATTATATAATAACTAATTATAGTTGAAAGTATATTTTGATATACATAATTTAGTTGATTTAATTTTAGTATATAATATATTGCATTTTTTATATAGATATTTTATTTACAGTAAAATAATGTAATGATCAATTTTATTCACTCAGCGAGTTTTCCAAGATCATATTCTACAAATACGTTCTTCATCAAGCCAGAGACCAGCCAGAAATTTAAACAATTCTTTATCTCTATGTATCCTACTCATGGTAATTATATCTGGTCTTCACTAGATATGACAGATGGAGTAATTAATAATTTGGTCATGGTAATTACTAGACATACACTGAGAACATGCACATATTTACGGTGGAGAAGTAGTTACGGAAATAGTTTTCTTGATAATTACGAAGTAGTTATGTTAATTAATATATTAATATATTTATATATATATTATATATATAATAATTATATATGAAATATATATATATATATAATATATATATACTATATATATTAATATATATATATATATATATATATAATTATATATTAATATTAAATAAAAAAAAATAAATAGAGATGTAAAACAAGAACATATAATAGGATGAATCAAGAACTGCCTTCTCTTGGAGATACGAACACCATGCTGTTGCGACTGAGATACGATATATACTACGAGCACTTAATCACAATACTGAGGCCATCTCTATAACCCCAAAAAAGTTTAGTAATTCAATCACTAAGCTTCAAAGCGAACCGAGCTCCACGTACAAGGCGATAAGTAGCTAAAAGATTTTCACACTTTGATCCTTCCCAAGATCGTTCTCTAATTTAGTTAAGATTGTTATATATTCTTGAGCAATTAATAAACTAATTATAATTAATTAATAAGAAAATATAACAAAATTATAGTATTTTCTTCAAACTTTGGTAATTTAGAATTCATTATACCTCTTATAGCTGTTTAAATACTGGAATGGATTCAGTAGTTTAATTCGAGTATATCAGTTCTCAGTTCGCACAGACCCGGTGGTTCGAATTCCCAGGAAGGGGTCTATTGAATTTTCTTTATCCATCCCCTTAATGGTTACATATATATTATTAACCATCTTTAATGAATATGATATTTCGCAGTATATGTCACCATCGTTTTAATTGCTTAGAGTGATTTTAATATAATAAAGATTGGATACGAAAATCTTTATTTATATTATACGAGTTTCATATACTAAAATAATAATTTTAAAATCCAAGTTATAATCAACGAAGAATTATACTAAAGGCATATTGAAAATAAGTATATATATATAAATTAATATCATAAAGATCTATATATTTTATTCCAAACTAGTATTTATATATAAATTATTTAGTTATATAATTAAGTATAATATAGTATAGTATATACTTAATTTAGATTAACATATTATTATTATAACAAAATATAAAATGGGAGTTGTTATATATATTTATATGCTTAATATTAATTTAAGTACTGTGCTTTAAATGATAGGATGTGTTTAATCGAAGAGATCCAATGGGTCTGTAGTGTAAGTTTATATTGTTTTTTGGTTATTTTTTCTAAAATAATGTTATCGTTTTGTATCAGATTTTTTCATAAATGATGATGCAACACTGTTCTCTTAATGTAGTTTTTAAGCTAGTATACAGGAAATATTATATATATGTTGAAAGACATTCGGTCACATGAAAACAATTCATATAGAAGATATAAGTGGATTCTGTATTCTCGGTCCTTTGATATACTTCATATATGAGAGAGAAGCTATAAGTTTATTATTTATAGTAATTTTGTAAATATACATATTAGTTAGTTTTAATAGAATAATAATATAGAGATTAAACAATTGATTAAAGACAAATAAGATTTCGGTAATGAGGCTACCAATTTTGCATGTGAATTTTTCTTTAATTATAATATTTTTTCCTAGACTTTTAATTTTTAAACTTAGATTAAATTTTTGTTTGTTATCAAATTTTAATTTGTATATTACTCCTATAATTATAATTTAAAGTCAGAGAATCTTATAGCTTCCCAGACTTAGTACATCACTAGTTATTACTCACATTATTCAATGATTTCTTCTATATATTTTGGGGTTTTTTTAGCACTACGATTCTATTATTATCAATTGAGAGATGAAGTGTGCTGAAGCGCGAATGTCTTTTCAGATTACTATTCTGGAATTATTCATGAATTTGCTTAGACTATATTTACTGAGTACATATATGTTATTTTAGCGTTCCTTATTAATAATGTACAAGAGTTTATAAAAGTTTTTTATAGCACTTTTACAGATAGTAAAAACCGTTCATTTCAATAAGAGATTAGGTCTGATTTTGTTTCTGTTGTTTATTTTTCTTTTATGTTGTTGTGATTTGTCTGGTAGCGTGTATGATGGCGGATTTGCACAGGCGCGTACGGCTTTCAATTTGTAACTTTTATCAAACATCCGTGGCATTGCACTCTAACTTTTGACATTCCGGGAAGATAACTCTACTAACTTCTAATCACCATAATTTATTTTTGCTTCTTTTGAGTCTATGTAAGACCTTCACACAGATATGGTTAAAATGATAATTCATCACTCTAACTTCGTGTTAAATTAATATCATCAATTCATATAACTAATATTTATTCAATATTTTATTCCGTCTGAAGGTGGAAGTTAAATGTGCCTATGTAACATATAACACTCACCAGTACACTCTCGAACATATCTTTGAATCTTCATAACTTCGATGTTCGTGGCTTAATTTTTTGCTTCCTTCTACTATAGCATAATATCTGTGTGCTATCTGGCTATCTGTTTTTACTCTAAAGAAAAGAATTTTATCAGGTTTCTGTTTTTGGAATATCTTACTACTAGTTATCCTAGCGAGACTGTTATTTATCTTACTCATACTCTATTATAGGGGATACATATCATGTGTGAACTAGAACACTTGCAATGGTTGGGGCTCTCTCTCCATCTGTCTATTAATGTTTTTTAGAGGGGCTCTGAATACCTATCAGACATTCTACTAGAAAGATTTTTCATGCTTTATATTAATTACTCACATATACTTACTTTCCACACGAGACTGTTTATAGCTTACCTCATCCAAATATCTCTAGAAGGTTCTCTAGTTTTTTAGTGGAATTTCAATGTAACAACACTTAGAGACTGTTGGGTGAGAGCTCCTCCCATACTTGAATTTAAAGGAGTGGGGAGGAAAGCCGACAATACATTCTTAGTGAGGTTGCTGGTAGAATTTATCTGGTATTGAGAGAATGTGAAATGATAATATAACACTACATTCACGAGGTTATACGTCTACCAAATTTACATTGAAACACTCTTGCTACTATATTATTCACACACTAGTCTCTTCTCTTTCTATTAATATACATAATAAACCACCTTACGCTCTATCTTAGGAAAATTCTGACCACAACCATTATATTTTTAAAATTTTAAATACTATTCTCTCCCTAAATCATCCATCTTACTGGCCCTATATAATGCGTTTTTCTGAACACTTTTAAATCGGTGGACCGACTGAGGGGGATTTTTTATGCATTGCATGACTACGCTAACTTAATATAATTCAGTGACTTGCTTTGAGATTCTGAAAGAGCCCGTTTTCAGCTACTGCCAATTAAAGATGGGTATAGCTGTAAATCGTCTAAATTTGGGATGAGATTGAGTTTACTTTTACCTTCTTTCGACTATAATCTTTTTCTCTACCAAAATCCTATGGTTCAGATCGTGCCTGTTGTTACTCTGGCTCATTCATAGGCTAGAGACAGGATGCGTATCGGAGGGTGTGAAAAAAAATTCTACATTCTCCTATCACTCTCGCTAATTTTCATTCATGATTACTAGAAATCGTTTAGCAGGGATATACATCTTTTCGACGAGCAAGCTAGAACTTCATTAAACGAAAGTTGCGCTGGACGAACTTCTAACGCAATCCGAGATCTCCTAACAGAGAGCAAATCGTATCTTGACCATCTATGACCGTAAAATATATCTAACAACTTGACTGTAATCATTCCTTTAATCTACTTATTCGGATTCTGGGATGTTCTGTTACTACTACTCTCAACTTGAGAAAAGGCCAATCTCTTCGCCTCCTATATTTTCCTCATAACTCATAGACCCTGGACTGATACTGGCTTTCTACATTCACTCTATCTTCTCACTATACAGGGTGTCCTAATTATATGCTTTGCCATGTGATTACATTATTGTCAGAGGTTTACATGTGGCTTCCTAGAAAGTCTACAAACATAGGAAGGCGAGTGGCCATGAGATTTAGGTACAAATTCCTCTTACGATAAGTTTTGAGGAGGTGTGCTTCGTGCTGACCTACCGTCCCTCGTTTATTTCACTTAAAATCCGCTACATCAATACTAACACTTTCCGCTCAGTGTTAAACAGGCGCTTATATATCAACTTGTTCAGAATAAAAAGGTAAGTCACGCACCGCTAAATCTTCTAATATCGCCCTATAGCTCTAAGCTTGTATTCTTATATTCATTAATGAATCTTTGGACCTACTCTCTCTAAACTCTCAACATTCTATTTAGAACATCTGGAATTTTCTTCCCTTTCTTTCCGATCAGGACCAGTACGGCTTTTACGGCAGCTTCAGATGAGTCTGCTGCGATATATATTTCCCTATTTAACCTAAGATTTGTAGAGTTTTATACCGCCCTTGGAGGAAACTACGTGGAGATTTTACTATGGTGGCGCTTTTTAGAGATAATATTCCAAAGCATTTTGACAGGGTAAATGGTAAAGACGTTACAGTCTAGCTCTCCAGTATACAAGCCCCCCTCCTTTGAGTTTATCCTCTCTTCTCATTTAGCATTAACTTATGTTTACTATGCTTCTTTTAATATCTCTAGCTCATATTACGGCTATCTGATTTTGATAGTGAGGGGAATAACGACTATCACTTCTTTTTCTGGATCATAGTGGGCTTACCTCAGGGTTTGTCCTTGTCTCCTACTGTATTCCCTGAGCTTTTCACTTATTAGAATTACTTTTACTCACTATGAACCTCCTACTCTACTCCGGATACTCATATGTTCCGAGTGATCTATATCATTCACTCTTCTAAATCATATTCACATTCTGAGGCTTCATCTTATTTACTTATCTGAATTGCTATCTCGTTCTTAATCTTTTCTGATATTTTATCTCGCTGATCTAGATCAGGATTATCTCGGGTGGGTCGTCTCAACCTTGTTCAAATTTATTAAATTCCATTTACTATGACCTACAACTTTACCTAAATCATCGCATCTCTAAAACACATTCTACTTTTCTTATTTCTCTCGACGGTTCCCTCGTCTCTTCACCTGTTTGACAATATAAACTACTTATTGATACCTTAACATAAAACAAAAATAGTGTCATTGGAAATCACTCTAGCATCACATACATACGGTTTGCTAGGGCAGGCCCCGTCTAAAAGAAACTGGATTGAGAGTTTGATATTAGACTGCGGGATTATTTATTTTTCCTCTCTCAGTTGACTCCTAATAGCTAATACCAAGGGCCTCATCCTACTACATTGTATGGAAGTATCTGCTCTCATATATAGGGTTATTAGAGATCAAGAGGCAAAAAGGCTTATAAAGCTGTCCTGGATTGATAAAATGAGTTATTAACGTATTAGACTTCGTCACTTTTATCTTATTATGCGAGCGGCGATATATTCGGTGCATTATTATCATCTTTTATCTTAATATTAGGTACCTAGAGTAGTAAAAGCGGAGACATAGATGGCTCGAGTAGATACTTCCACTCGATTAGGTGACCAACAATACTTTATTACGACGCCCGACGATAGACACTATAGGGGTGCATCTGTCTGGCAACATTAAGAATTTTTGAGTGTCTGATATATAGTTAACTCCAGATTTGTTCAGCATGGAGGGGTGCTATATCTGACTCTTTCTATCCTTACCCCCTATCTGTTCTAGAGATGGAATCTCTCTTCCATCTTCTGGTTTTCCTACCATAGGGTTGCGGGTAGTCGTTGAGGATCGTTGCTGAGTCGGTAGTTTATGATAAAGCGGTTATATGAGTCCGGTATAGATCGAGAGTCGGTAATATTTTTGAAAGGAGGGTGGAGTCGAGAGTCGGAGTAATTTTGAAGAGGTTAGAGTCGGAGTCGGAGTTGAGTCGCGGAGTTGAGGAGTCAGGAGTCGGTAACTTATTCAAGATAGAGTTGGAGTCGGAAAATTATTGAAACGTGACAATGTTATAAATTGTGACTCTGTGCAAATGACTTTCAAATCTACTTCATTAGTACAAAGTTTATTGAGAACTTTATCGACTTTCCAACATCACACAAATTATGTTTCACTTGCAAACTTGATAGAGATTTTTATAACCAGGCATTCCACTTATGTTAACATAATTATTGGATTTAATATTGTATTAAATAAATTAAAACATTTCAACCTTATATATACCATCTATATTTTAAAGATAACTTGAAGTAGAATAAAAGTAATCCATGTAACGTATAGAAGAAATATTCGTCTATCATTGAGAACAAATAGCTATTATACTAGCTGTTACTTTATTTATATTGATCCAATCTATACAGGGTGAGCTTATTCATGAAGAACAACAACGATAAAAATGAGCTAATAATTCACTTTGAGCAATGAGTGGGCCATTTTGCTTGGTATTAGAGGGTTGCAGGGAAGGCTGTCAAGAGGGACTACAGGACGAGGTAAACATCTAAATATCTAATAGGTTGTATCAAGTCGATGAATACACAAACACAACTTTACATTATATTATCACCGTTATACTTGAACCTCTCAATACATTACTTCAGAAAAGTTCAGAAGGTTAGTAATGAAAAACTTCTAGATATTTAAGAGCTGCGAGGCGGGAAAAGCGTCGATTGTTCAAAGAAATGAGCAAGGTCCTACCTAATCCTTGTACACAATATTTCAATATACTTTAATATCGTAGAAAGAAGAGTCAGAAAGCAGCTTAAAATTATTTTATTTAACTTCGAAGAGTATCAACATTGTAAAGAAGCTGAAATTAGAGCTGTTACTGCTTAACATATCTACCTCACAACGCAAGTTAGCGTGGAAATGCTTTTTCTGCTACTCTCGAGCTACTAAAGAAATCAGACCAAGAGGAAAAATAGATAGAGAACCATGGCAGATGTATTTTATATTTTGGGTATACAGAATCTAATCTCGATTTTACCATCAGTACGCATCGAATATCAAGCTGTAGTTCATATGAAAGTTAATAAATTAGATAATTCGATTGTACATTAAATATAATATATATCGAACGTCATAAAACAATCCATTAAAAGAAGTGAAAATGGCCCTAAGTTCAGAAAATTGAGTAAACTTTGTTAGTATAAACTACGCAGACTTCCCATATATATATATATATATACTATTTCTAATAATAAATATATTATATAATAAATAAAATAAATAAAATAAAATAATAAGTTCAAATCTTTGTAAACTAATTAATAACTCTATACAAGGACTAACTCATTATATAACTATAGCTTTTGATATCGTTTATTAATAATCTACATTATAATAAAATAAATAAATAAATAAATAAAACTCATTTAATGATAGAACTGATATTGATTATTCCTAGTTGAATACTAATCCTTATACTATTAAATTTAGGCGAACACTGAGCTCAGACAAACTCCATACAAAATGGGTGGATATTTAAACCTATGGTATAATTGGTTATCGTTATCACTCTACACTTTATTTCCGTAAATGCGTTTACAGAGGATGTAAAAAAACAATCAATAATGATATCAGTAATAAACCTACATATATATATAGATCCTAACAAACAAAGATTAAATTCATATATATAGTAAAATAACCTTCTATCGGGAATTAAGTCAGATTTAGATAATAAAACTAAATAAAACTATATAATGGAATATACAAAAACTTATACAGATATTATCATGACGATTAGATAAAAGGATTAACAAAGTAACATAAAAAGATAAAATTCTTTCAATCTCTAAGAGAGATAAAAAATGTAGAAAAATACATAATTATATGACTAGAATGGACATATGAAATAAATTAAGTAAACATCTATGAGGGTATACTAAAAAATAAATAATATTGAAAATAAAACCGTCTATATTGCTAAAGTAGGAAATAAAAATATAAAAATAATAAAAAAATTAAATAAATAATAATAATAATAATAAAATAATGAATAATAAAATATAATAATAAATAAATATAAAATAATAATAAATAATAATAATAATATAATAAATTAAATAATAATTAAATATAATTGATATAAAAATAAATATAAATTTAAAGAAATTAAGACCAGGTTCACATAATAATTAATAATTATAGTAACAATTCGTTAACCCACAATCACGTTTCCAAACAAGCGAGAAAAAGCAAGACGTATACAGAAAGCAAATATAGATTAAAACTATGTAACGAGATATGTTGGTGATTGTTATATTCAATCGTGTTGTAGATTTGGGCAGAAGCTTTGAAAATGATATTTAGAGCAGGTACGAGAACTGTGTATAATAAAATAGATCTATGAATGCGACTATTCTTTAATGGATTAAAAAGGTTTCAAGATTGAGAAATTATTGTTTAGTCTACTTGAAGGATGGATTTGGTACCATCCGAAACGTTTAGAATAAGTTGAGAATACGACAATCTTGTTAATATCACCCATGTTATAGCGTTTTAGCTTGGCAGTGTTCGCCTTTAATCATTTAGAATATATATATTGAAATATATTAATTATAATATATATATATTATTATATATATATTATAATATAATTAAATATAGAATATTAATAATATTAATTAATATATATATTAATATAGAATATAAAGAAGATATTGTTACAATAATATATAGTATATTAGTATATATTAATGATAGATTATGAGATATATTATGAAAATATGATAATAAGTATGATAATATACATATATATTAATATTATTATATATATATATATATACTATATATTAAATAATATATATATATAAATATATATATATATATATAAATATATTATATAATATATTTTATATATATATAATATATATATATTATATATATTATATTAATTATAATATACTAATATATATATATATTATAAGTATATATATATAATATATATATATTATATAATTAAATATATTGAATATGTATATATATTAATATATATATATATATGATTATATATTTATAAAAAATATATTTTTACAACTATGTATGTCTTTAAAAAAAATAAAAATATATCCATATAATATATATTATATATAATCAGGTAAAGATAATTACACCCAAATCTTTTTAGTTATCACAATTTTTGAATGGCTTATTAAGTCTTTAATTATAATTTATTTAATAATAATAAAATAATAGTTAATCACAGCAAATCAAGAGTAATAAATTAATGTTTTTATATATATGAAAATGAGGAACATATTTGTAGTTAGGTGCTATAATAGAATTTCTTATAGTTGTAAGTGAGCTAGTTGTACACCATATAATATATATATATAATATATATATATTATATATATAATATATATATATTAATACTATATGATATATAATAATATATATATTATATATATATATAAGTAATAAGAGAGATAAGTAAATAGAGAGAGTATGAATATGAGAAGTAGAGAAGATAATTATATTAATTAACTATATCAATAAAAGCAAAGTATATTATACTATCAATACATATTAGTAAAAGTATTCGCCCTCCCTCCAGAATCTACAACGTTATTACATCATATAGTATCTTAGTTATTTGAAATTGTAAATAACTATTAGGGTTCAGTAATAATCCTAATTCCGTATATTCATATATAAATATAAATTGTTATGAAATTCGGCTATATATATGAAAACACGCGAGGTATATATATATATTAGGTTTATATCTTGGGTATATAAATTCTTCATTTAACCTTTCCCTCTCCAGAGACTTACACTTCGAGTACTGCTTGTACTGCAAAGCATCTTCTCCAGACGCCCTCTCCTGACATTCCTCTTTTCTCAGCGCTCTGCAATATTTGGTACTGACAATCTTTCCAGAGAGTCCTCCACCGATTCCAGCCCATCTATCTCTTCGATCTTTCCTTGGTATAGTTCTCTGCCTCTGGTGTCCATTCTATACTATCTCCGCATCATTCCTCTGAATCTGTTTCACACCTCTTCTCAGAGTGTCCCACATCATCAATCTCTCTCCACTATTCACTTTCTCACGTTGCATTTCTTCCACCCTATGACTAATCATATTACTCTAATAACTATCATTTCCTTATGTGCCTATTTTCTCCTACTTGCTTTAATCCCAATCATGTTCTTCAATAATCACGCTATCGTCCGCTGCGTGCATATTCAATACTACTTCTCTTTGTTTGGTTTGTTGTGCACCTCGATATCGCTCCTACAGAGTGTGGGAGTCATTATTTCACCGTATACAAATTAATAATATTAGACCTGCTATTCAATCATCTTTTTCTTCATTGCGAATATAAAAATTAACAAGGTCCTTATTCATAACTATAGCAGATTATTCCATTTCCATTTGCCGTAATGAGTCCTTCTTCAGCAATTCCTCTCTCAAATTCGTGTCTAAATTTTTAATTCTAATATTTATCAACTACCCCTCCGAATAAATATGCATGATATTAACGAATCTAAAAAATACATAATCATAGCCTTCACCTATCCATCCTCTCTACACCACTCTATATATTGTCCATTAGCTGCCTCATAACAAATAGTTGGTCCTCTCGCGCTTAACTGAGCTCTGAAGCAAATCCTGTCTTCCTAGCCACGAGCCGCGTGAGTGCCACCTGCTTCCGTGATTACTCCATACATCCTCCGCAAACAACTTCACTAATCACTATCTATCGAATCGCCCTCCGTCTCTTCTATATGCTAGTACTTCCAAACAATGCCCACGAAAATTTTTTCGTCCGGGCGAAATGGCCGATTGAAGTCACCTTAGAATATTCTAAAATTCACCCAGTTACTAGAGAACATGATTAACAAGTCTATAAAAATTTTTCTAACGGGGACACACAATAGAGTAAAATAATAGGAAGACGTTGTAACCTGATTCATTCTGTCACATAGTGTATTTATAACATTATTTTTAGAATGTTTCCCGCAGGAGTTTATTGAGTTGGATCTACACTTATGCAAACATTAAAGAAAGATTGATGGTATATATGGATTTGTTTGTGCATCTTCATATAGTATTATTTTAGTGACTAAGCCAAATAGGCGGGTTTTTAGTAAGTATTAAAGTAAAACTATCACTAGCTGATTTTAACGTATCACAATAAACTTATTAAAAAGCTGTATATTATAGTGTGAGTTAGGAAACTTTCATGTAACATGTTTATTACTTTTTAGGTATAGTTATTTTATTTTGTAATATATTTAATTAAATCTCGAACCTTATTGGGTATTATTTAAGGATAAATTGACAGGCTTTAAGGGTGTAGGTTACTATATAAGGGTTATGTTGTGTTTATGTCGACCATGGGCATTTGTATTTGGAAAAATAAATTTAGTTGACTGGGATTCAAGTACTCGAGATAGGTATTCCATTTACGTTTGCCATCTAACTGGATTACTTCTTGTTTCCTTATCTCTATCTGTAGGTCATTATACTTCTTCGGGAAGCTTTTCGGATAAACACAATATCTGGAGAGTGTCGCTGAAGTGGGCCCACGTCATGTCTATGAGTTTGGGTGGTAGTATTTATTTTCTTATTGAAGAAATGTTATTATGAGGTGTTAACACCATGAGTTCGATTAAAATAATCTCACACCACCAGAGGCGGTTCAGAATTGTTGCATCTACTGGTATTCGCATCTACGAGTGTAAAAATAGGGCGTCCTACAAAATTAATAATCTATAATATATTGAGCGCCAACTACAAAATGAGACTATAAAACTATATTAATGAATTGCCCTTCATAAGAAGTTGAGCCGACTACTTATTTCTTTTAATTCAGCATCAATAAATCGAGAGTAGAGTGGAGTTACTCGACGAGGAAGAATTGGGGAGGAAGAGGATACACAATTTTCGGTGAGTAGAAAAAAGGTAGGTGGAGGAGGAGGAGTACCGGTGGAGCACCGCTTGTCTCTCGACTTCACTTATAGAGAGGTAATTTTTACACGCGATTGCTTAGCGCTTAAGATTAGCTTCGATGATCAAACGCTATTTTTATTAACCTTCCGCACTACTAAAAAACTTAGACTCTATTTCAAGATAAAGCAAAAAAGACCGACATGTGCCGTATACGCTCCTTTTTAGTTTCATTTATCTGTTATCTCTTTAATCTTCTAGTTTCTCAACCTATTTCATTTCGTTATTACAATTGCATTACACTAATAGTGACAAAACCGCAATCCGCTCCATTCCTAATCATGAAAGGATATACTCGTACATGGTTCTGTCACGTTCTTTTGTACACGCAAATCTCAATGCGACACATCAACTGAAATCACAAAACATTGTTGGTATAAATGTACAACCTGAAACTTGAGAGAGCTTTTCTGCAAGAAAATTAATTTAAGTAATGCCTCTTGTGAGATCAATTTAAAATGAAAAGACTATTAGGGAATATTACAATTTTAATTCTTGATCGATTTTTCAAACCTAGTTTACTAACAAGTGAAATAATAGCTAACATATGCTGACATCGTGTAATGAGAATTACATCTGCCATATGCAAGTTGCAGTTTTGCCAACTATTATAACTAGGGACACAAAATTTATTGCTAATAAAACATTTTCAGAACAATGTTATAGATATATTCAGAAAAACTAGATCGCTGAATATAGTCTCTCCTAAGAGCCTCTGTACATATAAAATCGATACCAAAAGCCATACACTCCCCCATAATGTTGCAACAATACAATATAAGTGACTGCTCTATATACAACTCTAGTTCAATGAAATTAGAGCATTAATTATCTCTTTAACGGAGATCATCCTATTTGCACGAACACAAAATATATAAGCATCGATCACTGGCTCTCAATATGCCTAACATTCAATCACGTTCTATACACATAATATACACCACGCAAGCGAAGTTTATCAATCATTTCTAGACAGAGTTAACGCAAAGTCACAAGATAGAGGGGATGAGATTATTTATATAGTGACTAGCATTGATATACAATTAGTTCAATGAAATTAGGCTAAGCCTATTAATCTTATTCTTGTCCACTTCAATTTCATTCTCCTTTTATATGACTGAGAAATATTAAGGGAAGTCAGAATGTCCTTATTATAGGTGAAGAGGAGAGCTATGGGTATATAGTTATTATATATGATCGCTATATCCACATATCAACACCTAATATATGCTAATTATATAAAGTAAAATTTTCACTAATTATATACCCTCTAGCTATATTTTATAAGACTACATCTGATATATAATTTATTATATCTATATATATTATATAAAATATAATCTATACAAGTTCAATAAAAAAACGAAATTTTTTTTGCTTCATGCCCATAATAATAATAATTATATAATATATAATATAATATATCTATATTAATATTTAATATAATATATATATAATAATATAATATTACTAATATATATATAATATATATAATAAATAAATTAATATAAAATATATATATATAATTAATATATTAGTATAATATATAGTATTAAATTATATTAATATAATATATATATATATAATTATATTTATATATATATATATATATTATATAAATATATATTATACTATATATAGTATCAACGTCATCATCTATCACCCATTTATTCCTCTCACACCCAAACTGGGGTTAAGGAGCGTATAGATGCCACTAGAGAACAGTAAAAAGAAATTTAAAGAATATGACGAAAGTCGAAAGAAAGCCCAGCTTCACCGCTATAGCCCCTTTATACCTTTTATGATGAGAACTCACGTCGAGCATTCATAAAACCACTCAAGATGCTAAACGGTAAAGCGACGACACTCACTATTAGGCATACTATACGTCTAATATGTGGGTGATTTAATACCTTTAGGCCAAAGGTGGGTCACGAGCAACAAAACCTTATACCCTCACACCAACTCGCAATCACCACTTAATTATATGGCTCATAACTTTCGCTTCAGCCACAAATTCTTCAATTTTCTCTCCTCCAGGCATTTCTATACTGACTCAATCACTTTTCTTGGATCTCACCAGCATTCGATCAGCACACTCACCGCTATTATACATCCGACTCAACCCTAACCGACAAATCATCCATCACTTTCCCACAATGATGAAACATCGTTTTCAAACGTATCTTATCATTATATTCACCTAATTACACTCTACTAAACGTATACCACAACATTCTGAATTCCCATTTTACTTTGAGATCGAGTAAAGCCGTCTTATCAACAACCATTAGTATCGTCACTACTATACATATATAATTAGGTAACATGTTGAATAGACATACTCTCATATATATATATATATTGACACTAGTTAATATAATATAGTATAATTAATAATAAGTATTAATAATATATTATATATATAATATATTTATAATAAAGTATATATATATTAATGAGTATAATTATAGAGAGTATAATATGTAAGACATATTATATATACAGCAGTTACTAATATATATATAAATAATCTAATTATTCCATTGCTTCTTTTTTATTTTTGTGTATTAGTATTAATAGGGGTTATAACATACTATATAAATTAAATGATAGTAATAGTACTAGTAAAAGTAATAGTTTGTAGTAGAATGTTATATTTAATTTATAATATCAATACTACTACACGTAAGACTCAATAATTATATATTAACTATATATTATCATAGTTTATTATATATATTTAAGTTGTCACACCACTCACGGGCAGAGCCTATCAGGGAGGGTGTTACACGCCTCAGACATTCATCAACTATCGCAAACTACGCAGATGAGCACAGACGCAGGCTTTAAAGTGAAGGAGAATATACATTCAGCAGGAAACACAGAAGATGGAAAAGAGTTCCACAAACAGAGGTGGCCGGAAAGAAGGAAGCACCGCCAGCGACTAGCCTGGAGTTATACCAATATCTACACAAAATCGTGAGCAGACACAGCACCTAATTAACAACCGAGGGACGATAAAAACACGATTACACACGATATTTGGCACTTTCACATACGAACAGCCGCTGCAGAGATACAGATAAGCCTATAGACAGAGATACAAGCCTATCAACTAAACATATAACTCGCCAGCAGACTTTAGAGGGTCAAGTGAAGTGGACCAAGTAAGCACAGTTTCTAAGTCCTCTAATTCTAGCTTTTGACTGCAATGTAAAGAATGCCGCGTGTAAACAACCAGAAGCCCCCCAGATATAGAAAACGAAGAGCCGGCCGAATAAAGGGCGATGAACCCCTTGTATAGTTTTGCTATTATACGAATAGGAAAAATCCCCGAGCGTCCGCAGAGTCTCGAGATACAGCGGAATAACCAGTCATCTTGAAATCAGTGCTTTCTCACCACCCTCTGAGAGTATGAGTAGTTCCAAGACAGTACATTTGTGCTATAAGATTGAGGCCAAGAGACGATGTCTTATATGTCACGAGGAAGAAAAGAGAGAGAGCGGCTCGCGAGAGAGATAGGAAAGTTAGAAGCGTGTTTTAGAGTATGGGATGGCCGGATCGTGAAAGCCGGATAGCGTCCCGCGTCGCAATAAGCCAGGTGAGGAATACCGAACTTCTTCGATAGTTTCACATTCGAGAAGCATACTTGTGGCGTGTACCAAAAGAGTGGTATCGGAATATGACGTGAAACAACCACGCCTCGGATATTTCTGCATGAGTGGATCCCCGCGATACCCGGTAGACTGAACCTCCGGCCCATCGACCCTGGTTAACCGATGTTGAGCGGGAGGTAAAGCCTTCTTTGTCAGTACAGAAGGTGAATGATTACCGTTACACTGGTGGTGAGAAAAGTAATGTATCTTACTAAAAACCTAGGAACTTTTCCTTTCAGCTCACATAATTCGTGGTAATGGTTTGAATTAGCGACTTCTGTACTAATCAAGGAGGACTCTCGTCGAACCCAAGAAGTGATTATATATATACGTAGTATGTGTATAGTGAAACTATATTAACAACTATCTAATATGTATTTAATTTATTAGTGATATTATTCTATTGTATAATTCTAAGAGAAGTTTTTAATAAATTTTATTTATTTAGTATAAAAATATAATAATAACTAAGAATACTTTAAGGGTTATGTACGTATATATATAGCTAACTAATACAGTGATCCTTAAACACTAGATAATTTACACTATTATTGAAAAATAATGGCGATGTAAACTTTTTATATATGTATTAACGTATTTTGTTTTAATAGATTTGTTGTGTTGTGGTGTGTTGTGTGTGTGATATTAGTAGTGTGTGGTGTTTGTTGTAGGTGTGTGTGCTGAGAAGCGCAGTAATAAACAGGGCCAAAATTAATTTCATAATGATAAGAATTGTCGAAGAACTTATATTAAATAAAATTCTTATAAATTAATCGACCCCTTAAAAAAAATGGAATTTTTTTTTTTTTTTAGAAATTTTTATTTTTTATTTTCTTCACGTATGCTACATAGTTACGAGTGAGAAGGTCTGGTTCTAATAATCGCCGACGGGAACGCCCTCCTAACCGCTAACGTACTCCGCGCCGATGAGAAGCGGAGGCGATGAATGACACTTTCTTGTTCCTGATTCCACATATACGTGCCATATGGGCGCTATAAGAACTATGCTGCGGGGGCCGCCTGGTTTACCTCCCTTTTCCAACTTGGGCCCGCATTTCATCCCTTAAACTTAAAAACTGGTAATTTGATGGAAGGCCGTTCGATTTATTGGCTACACAGATAGAAAAGAATTATAACTTTTCATATCTTTGCATTTACTCTACATCATTATTATGTATGAATTTGAAACTACTGATGGTCGTCCGTTTTAAAACATCCTATATATGAGACTAGTTTACTGTCACTTGATTTTTGTTCAGGAGTTAAAGTGCCGTAAGGGGGGAGTTTAAACCATCATGATTATAATAACAAATTAATTTTATGAAACATAACATGTATATATAAATTGGATAATTAGCCTGCATATAGGAGCGGAGAGACTGTAATATTGCTGGTACCCAAGATGGTGATGATTAGTCTAAGAAGGACGAGAATTGCCTCTAAAACTATTCGAGAGTGTAAGTTTCTGTTGTTCTTTCCAACACACCTTGTATCTCTCTCAACATACGAAGTCGGCGCAAAGATGATGGCGATGAATTGGGCGCAACGGAGCCTCCACTCACGTTTTATCTCTCATCTATTTATCATTATTAAATTTTAAATTGACTCCCGTAGAATTACTATTTCGAATCATATTAGGAGCAATTTCCTATATTAATAAAATTCAAAATATTAGATTCTCTAAGAAAATATCTAAATTCGCAATGCTCAACGAAAGATGATCCAATTAAATCATAATCCGGTGGCCGATCCACTTCCTTCAAAAACGAGTCTAAATGATCTTTTTTTAAACTTAATAAAAAAAAGATTATTATAATTACATTACTTATTTTTTTCTGTTGTGCTTATGACCTACTATAGGGCCTTGATTTTTCAGGAAAAAAAAATTCTCCAAAAAGTGAATTAGGGGAAAGTGGGGAAGACGAGTTAATACCTAAAGTGGCAACGTCACTCCCGCCCGACGCTATATCCCGATATTAATACTATATAAAATCACATTATATCTATATATCATATATATGATACCTACTATACTATCTCTACGTATATGATCATAACCTTACTTTGTCAAGCAGATGAACAGAGAAGATGCTTGAGCAACTCGGCTATAATCTATACTTATATAAATTATCTCTCATGAAATAGGGTATAGATAATATAATTATCATTTAGTACCCAATGTAACACGCAGGTGTAAAAATATCTAGAGAGGAGTGGTTACTTTAACCCCTTAGAACATTAATGTTACGTGTTAATCCTACGAAAAAAAGAATTGAATGTTTTAAAAGACCTCTGCATGAATGACAAGCTAAATACTGTTCAAGAACAAACTTAATATAATTCCAATAGGGGGAGAGAATAAAAAACACTATTGAAGTGGACGTAGGTCCTTCGAAAAGTCCTTCAGATCAGTTAGTTTTATTCTGTCTCTCGTATAAAGGTTGTCACACGCTAACTTCTTGATATGCTAAAAATCGTACATTGACTGGATCCGTAAAGTTGAATCATCTGATTATTAGGTTTAGTCCTTCTTTGAGATATAATTCACAAAACTGAATATATTATATAACCCATTTTTTTAATTATAGATCTGTATTAATATATAATATAGTAACTATAATTAATAATAGTTATATATATAATTTAAGTAGATGTAGATCAATCCTTTATATTCTATCACCTCTTAATTTTATATACTTATGTATACATCTTAAGTAATTGTATAGTTATTAACAGCTCTATCCATCATAATTAAAACATATACGTATTCGTACAATCATTAGATAACTAATTGCGTATTTATTAATGTCATGAATCAATATGTGAATTATTATTGTTAATATTAAAATTATTGAGACTCTCTCTATGTTTGACGAGGGCTGAGTTTTAGGGTACCATTTGTAAGACCATAACCATGTTGCAATTATGTCTCCTCTTCACAGGTTCAACCTGCTTCCCTATATATATAAAGTCGGACAAGAGGGAGCACTTTATCTGATAGAACGTCACCGTGAATTGGGTAAGTCTTGTGTGGATACCCTGAACCGGAATTTTATGTTTCAATGGTGTATCTTTAAATTCTATTTAATTGTTCACTTTCATCTAGTGATGACTTACACATTAGAAGGAGATAACAATATTAATAGGTGGATGAAAGTATTATCAGAGGGTATAAATATTAAATTAAAATTTTAAAAAAAATTTTGATCTGAGAGATTAAATTTATGTTAAATTAAATTATATAAAAAAATAAAGCAGACTTTTTTGCAATGTTGAGATTTTGCTGAACTAAACTAAAAGAAATATCGTGCTTAAATGAAGTTATGCAAAAAACTGTTTTTTTCTTCATTTATGTCTTTGGGAAGGGATTCAGTGAATCTTAAGTTTTATCTCGTTAAGGGGATGACAGATACTGTATTTTGCGCTGATCAATGCGGCCAATTGACTTCTATATCCATGTAGAATTTAATAATTTATTATTTTTAGAGAGAAGAAATATCTAATCGCTTTTGACTAGTCAGTACACGTGCGGTATGGTTTACTCATACACATGTACGATGTGCGTCTGATTTCTCATCCTATTTTTTATAGATTCCAAGGAAAAGGAACACGAACAATTCATTATGCACGTTCTGTATTGTAAATTCTAAACTCGATAATATTGATGATTGAGATGTTCGACTGAAGGGCGTAGGGGTCCAAGTGAAGAGGCAACGCACGAACACATAATCCACGTATCTTTTCCAAAAATATCTGAATAGGTTGGTGATTGAATAATGAAAACGCTTTTCAAAACTCTCATAAAAATTATTTGCTTTAGGGTCGGGACAAAAGGGGAACCCATGGGAAGTCCTGATAATTGTTTAATAAAATTTTCCTTTCGAAACGGAAAAAAGTTATGTTCAGTTAAAAGGATTACTAGTTGTTTAATAGCTATTAAAAGGATATCCAACCTTATAATTCTTTTTTGATATAAGAATTCCTTCCAACACAATCAAGTCGTTAGATGGTCTGGGACATTAGTAAATTAAAGACACTAAACGTCTAATTAACTTTGTAAAATGTCTGAGGTGTTTTAAATGAAAAAAAATTTTGCAATTACTTTTGGCTGTGAAATGACATAAAAAAAAAAGTAAATTAGACGACTAACATTTATGTGGCAATAGCTTTTGTATTATTTGTACGTTTCTTTAACAGCAATAACACTTCGACATAAACTGAATTGTTATATTTAAGAACCAAGATGGCTGCCATGACACATCCAAAATGGTAGCAGACAATCAAATGTAGATTCATTCTGTGTAGGGAGAGTATCACGGGCTCTCATTGTAGGTGGTTCACTTGCCTTGAACTCGTGATAGATTGAAGGACAGTATTTTGTCTGCCTGGAGGGACGGCATATGTCTTCGTTGGTGAGGTCAGGTCTCAAAAAAACAAAACCAAAAAAAAAATTTTGTGTAGAGAACCCAGACTGACAAGTACACTTTAGAGAGCTTTGTGTATTTTATTCAAACATTTTTTCTATAAAAAAAAAATATAAGAAAGATAGACTGTGTTATGGCAAGAGAAAAGATTATTAGTTATATTAGTTATAATAAATAATAGTTGTAATAAAAATTAATTCCATAACCAGATAGTCAAACGCACCTTAGTTGGCAACATGCAAACAGTTTATAAAATTCATCTTTAATTAATCTGCACAGCTCACCCGAACATTGGAAAATTTCAAAAACTCCATAACACATTCCTTCTTATTATAATCAGTAAAACATTACAATTCAAAACTTAAATTTCAATACATCCGACAACATTTAGTTAGGCAAGAATAGAATCGGAAAGCTGAAATCGAGAAGCAAGTCTAAATACAAAAGAGGGAGCAGATTTGAAATGAGTAGAAAAATGGATAGTTTAGTCATCGGTATAAAAGTGAACAGAATTAGAAGTGAAGCTGAGAAGATCGTTGATGAAAAATAAGAATAAAGTAGGAGATAGAACGGAACCTTGAGGACCACCACAATTGACAGAAAATAAGGAAGAGATCTCTCCATCAGTTAGCACCGATATGGAATGATACGAAAGGAAGCTAGACATGAGTAAGCAAAGAGGAGGAAACCCAAAGAAAGGGAACGTAGAGAGTAGTGACGCGTTCCATACCCGATCAGAGGCCTTCGTTATATCAATCGCCACCACACACATAATCCACAAGGGTAGAAGACCATAAATCAGTGAGATAAGATAGTAGGCCCCCAGTTAACCTCGAACGTAGAAAAACATGCTGGTGATCAGAAAGAAGAGATTGAGATTCCAGATGATCCAGGAAATTAGAGTTGGGGAGAGTTTTAGAGGTTTTAGACAGAATAGACGTGAGAGTCAGAAGGTTCAGAACAGCTAACCTTCTTCGTGATAGGTTGGACATATGTGCTCTTCCAACGTTATATTAAGACACATAATATAAGACATCATAATCGTGACTTAAAAGTCGTGTTTAAAATATATATATATATTTTATTTTTATTATTATTATTATTATGCTTACACTTTTTTCCCGCTTGGAGCGGGGTAGTGGTACGTACAGCCTCTCCCACCTACACCCCCCCTCATCTCGCCCCACCCACCTCCTCCACTCCACTCTATCCCTCGCCAACACCCTACCCTCTTCGCTCCCTCATCCCTCCCTCCTCCAGCATCTCTTTTATTCCATCCATCTCACCCTCCTTATTCGGTCTCTCCCTTTCCCTCTCCTTCCTTATCCCCTCCCCTGCCCCATTACTCTCGCTAAACACCTCTCTGTTCCCTCCATTTCTCACGCAGGATCTGCCCATTACCCACTCTTAACATTCCCTTCCTCGCGCTCTCTCCCACCAACCCATTT
>JABUQX010032734.1:0-5000 GCA_015478945.1 Trachelipus rathkii
AAGAGATAACAATAAATTAAAGATATCATAATATAGATTATATATATATATTATATATAAATATAATACAATATAATATATAAATACTATATAAATCATATAAATGATATATATACTATATATTATATATATAATATATAAATATTATATACCTAATTATTTATATTATTAATAAACATAACCTCTAAATATATACCCATATAACTCATATATATATAATACCTACATATATATAATAATGATATAATACATAATCATATACTATATATCAACCAATACATAAAAACATAAATATAATATACAACCTAACCTTATATATAATAATATCATATATACTATATAAAACTCACTCACAATAATAATATAAATATATATAATAATATTATATAAATATAAAATATATATATATATATATTATATATACTCAATCATAAACTATAAATACACCATCATCTATAGTAATATGCTATCAATAATAATAAAATAATCAAATAATACCTATTTAACAGATATACTGATAATTATATAACCTATATTAATATATAATATATTAATTAATATACAGTACTATAAATAAATAATAATATAATAATAAGTAATAATAAAATTATTTTGTTAAATATATATATAATTATATCATATAAACTTTATATAATACATATAATATAAATATCATATAATATAAACTATATATAATAACAAACCATAATAATAAAATACTAACCTATAAATAGAATCGTCACAATAAACCTCATATATACACAACTCTAAACTACTAATCAAATATATTATACAAGTTGAATATTTGTTATAAAGTATAACTATTAAATAAAATTATAATTATATGTCACAATTTTAAACAATATTTACCAATACTAACAATAACTACAACAAATATACATAACTATTAATAGTAATATATAATAATATTATATAATATATAAATATATAATATATATATATATTATATATCAGAGACGAAGGCTTTACGGGGAAAGCCAGGGAGGCACGTGGCCACTCCCTCTAAAAAAAAAAATAAATGCACTAATGTAAATAAAATAATTCAAATATATTATTTACTACTATTAAATAATGTTTTTAAAATGTTATACTAATAAACGCTAATTTACATTAAGATCATTGATATTCTCCTTGCGAAACACTTTATTTTTCGGTAAAGGACCATTGACTGGAGGGAATATTCGAGATTTGCTGAGACCCATCAAGAAGCATATTTAATGCGTTTCAACACTGAGGTTTCTCATGGCACGTAAAAGAACCTATAAATTACTATTATTATTGTCTATTTTGAGGATTTTCCACAAATGCACAACTACATCAATAGCAAGATAAAGATCACACTACTCAAAAATAACTCCGCAAATCTGACAACTCTACTCATTCAGTAGAGTTTTTCCTCTTTGCAATAAATATATGAAACAAAATAAAGATAACTATTTTTTTTAAAAAAATTAAATAAAAAAAATTTTTAATTATATATATATTTATTATATATATATATTAATAATATATATATATAATAAACTATATATATATAATATCATATAAAATAATTAATATAACGTATTCATATATATATATATAATATATAAATATAATAGTATTATATATCAACTTTAACTGAAGAGAAGAGAGAGAGAAGAGAGAGAGAAGAGAGAGAGAGAGAGAGAAGAGAGAGCAGAGAGAGAGAGAGTTAATACTAAAATTTACTAAATTGAGAGACACCAACCCAGAAGGATTGCCAAACGCAGTATAAAGAAGACGAAAAGCGAAAAAGTCCGCAAATTGGGGACTCATGGCGGGGGCGAACAGCTAAGTTCGAGCACGCAAAGAATTTTAAGTGTGTATAGAGCTGTATTTTTGTCACCCTGTCAATCAGTCTAAGGTTTAACTCTAAACTGCAAGGTAGATAGCGCATCCTCCCTCATGTGAAACTGTGTTGTCATTAACATTAAGAATGCAAGTACGTGTTTGTGATATGCTGAATTAATGAAAACTACGATGATATAACAGAGGAAATGGAAAGGAAAAATCCAAGAAGAGGAAAAGGTCCGTACGAAACGGCAAGGAATAAATTAATAAATTTATTGTTATATATAAGTTTTAAAAGGAATGTTATTGACAAGTATTTTTATTTTAATAGGGATTGGGCTCCTAGAGACTAGGAACTACAGTAAAATCTACTCAGGAAGATTTAAATTCCGCAGGTTGGCTTACGAAAAGATGATAATAGTGCGTCGATGATGAGTTCAACGGAATTTGGAACAGCAGTTTTAATAATCAGTGTTCTCTTGCCTGCCTAGAACCAAGTTGGAATTAGGTTTAACCTCGCCTAAAGTTGGAATTATGAAGTATCACACTTATTCGGGATTTATAATGGTATTAAGTATGGCATTTTAGAAATGGTTAGTAAGTAACCGTCCATATTCTTTATTACAAGTTGTTCCGGTATTTAATCGATTTTGTCCTCAAATTTATGACTTTCTTATTTTGAATTATTGAATATTTACTTATCAGTGTCCGAAGATTAACAGGTTATGTGCTTTATTTTGACGTTTAATTTCCTCGTTGCTAAACTATTTTTCATCCTTAGGTCTCACGAACATTACCAGTGAATTAAGTGGAAGTGAGAATTACCAAGTGATAAGGATTTGTGCATTTTATAAGGAATAATAATTGTAACACTTTTAATCTTATTAATAATTGTTAGGCTAGATTAGATTAGGGTACGATATTTTAATATCGATATATTAGGGTATAATTAAAAAGGTTTAAATATAAAGTAAATGTGTTGTTAAGAAATAATATTTGTGAAATATATATTAAGAAAATCTTTTGCCTTGTTTTTCCTCGTTTTTGTTGTTTTAATTGATGAGTTGGTTAAACTTGCATTGATCGATTATTTGAGTCTTATTTACAGAATCTAACAGGATTTATAAAGGAAACAGTCAGATTATTACAATATATATATATATATATATAATTATATATTATAATATATATATATATATATATATATATATATATATTTTATTATAATCTTTATGTCATATCCATATATTATTCTTGTAAGATAAATTATATATATATATATATATATATACATATATATATATAATATATATATATCTTACAATTTAATATATATATATATATATATATATATATATATATATATATATATATATATATATATATATATATATATATATATATATTACAAAGGTGGGCATTACGCGTTAAAGCGTTAATCCGTTAATTAACTCGTTAATTTTTTCGTTAACTTTTAACGCTTTCGTTAATTTCGAAAAAAAGTAACGGACTATTAACGAGTTAAAAATTTTCCCTACATCCGTTAATCGTTACTTTAATTTACGAGTTTATAAAATATTTTCTTATCAGATTTTAAATTGTATTAGATTCGATTTTGATAACAAACTTTATTTTCGCAAAATTTCCTAAACGCTTCCTCTCAAATGGCTCAGAAATGTGTTTTATTGCTTCACGGTTTATTATGCCGCGTTTAGAAATGTTTGACGTTTTTCTTTTGCTGTATTCTCATTTCTTATTGGTTCGCTGAAGAAAAAAGAGATAGTGACTGTTGCCCGTTCAATGAGTCATTATCTTCTTTCGCTAGTTACTTGAACTTGCTTCTTTTGCGACTAGTGAAAAATATAAGATTTTTTTTTTTTTTTTTTTTTTTTTTTTTTTTTTTTTTTTTTTTTTATTTTTAGTTCACACCTCACGGGCATAGCCTTATTCAAGGAGGGGAACTTTCTAGGTAAATTCTACCTAGGATCCGAACTAGGATTCGAACCCACGACCTTGCCATGCGACTCCGTCGCTCTACCGTTTGAGCCTCATAAGCGTTGTAACTTATAAAAATTTACATATTTGTATTAAAATTCTAAGTTGACATATCCTATTATTTTTACAATAATATACTACTCGGGTGTCCGTAAAAGAATGTCCCAGTTTCAATGCTCTATTATAACAGCGTAATATACAATATCAACAGCATATCATACATCAAAGTGAAGGTCATTGAACAGAGTTTTTCCTACATATGTTCAATATGTGCCCCCTTCGTTATAAGGGATACATTCAGCCGATAATCCAATTCCTCCCAAACATTGGTTAACAGATCCGGAGTAATGGAAGGAACAGCATGTTCAATTCTGCGTTTCAACTCTGCGTATAATTGGGCAGCCCCATAGGAAGAAATCTCATGGCGTTATGTCCGGGGACCGGGGGGGCCAGATATATAGAGCTCTGTCGTCTGGACCATTATGACCAACCCAACGATCTGGGAGTAAGTCGTTCAACCACGCTCGCACTATGTGACTCCAATGTGGAGGGGCTCCATCTTGTTGCCATATAAAGTTTACCGCTTCATCCTCTAATAATTGTGAAAAGAGCCATTATTGTAACATATCGAATAGGCGACCCCTGTTACGGTTGCTTCTGCGAAAAAGAAAGGTCCGTAGACCTGGCGTCGGATATGGCGCAGAAAAGTTAACCTTTGGGAATCTACGTTCGTGTCTATCAAGTTTCGTGCGGATATTTTTCAGACCCCAGATCGAACATTAATGGGCATCACCTTACGCCTGAGATGAAAGGTGGGACTATCGCTAAACACTATAACAATCTAGAGGTCATCGTCCCTGAACCTAAACACTGCACAGGCAAAGGTAAACCGTAGAGTTAGTCGTCGGGCTTTAAAGCATGTACAAACTGGCAAACCGGTATGCCCGCATGTTAAACGTTTCCTTAACACCTTCCACACCGTCGTTTTTGGCACCTTCAGTTCGTGACTTGCTCTCCGAACGGATTTCTTAGGACTATGAAGAAACGAGGCCCTGATACGGTCCACATCCTGTACAGTCACTTTGGGCCGTCCTGTACTTTTGCCTTTACAAAGACATCCATTAGTTGCAAATTGCCTATACCATAGGCGAATGTTTTTGCCACATGGAGGA